>VKHI01000341.1:0-19314 GCA_015145745.1 Poterioochromonas sp. DS
GTTAACAGGCCTACCGACTCTGGTTAACACAGATTTTAGGAAGGAAAAATGGCGGCAATCCGGCAGTTAACTATCTGTGGGCGAGTTCAACGACTATCTCTTCTTTGCCACAACAAACATTCATAACAACATCTCCAGATCTCCAAAGCTTCTCACAAGCAATTTACTGCAATATCACAACCTAAGATAAACACTTTCACCTCTCGTCTTCTACCTGAATTAAATAACCTCGAAAAGAAAAAAATGGTAAGTTGAATTTCTTTTGCTGGTGTTTGGTTTTTTTCCTAATGCGGGAGTGTTACATTGTGTTTGTTATTTAGTCACAAGAATGGGATTTAAAGATTTGCTGTATGGGTGCTGGTTATGTTGGTGGTCCAACCATGGCAGTTATTGCATTAAAAGCACCAAGAATTAAAGTCACTGTTGTTGATTTATCAGAAAAACAGATCGCTGCATGGAATTCCTCTTCATTACCAATTTATGAACCAGGATTACAAGAAATTGTTGAACAAGTACGTGGTAAAAATTTATTTTTCTCCACAGATATTGATACTGGTATCCGTGAAGCTGATATCATCTTTGTAAGTGTCAATACCCCAACAAAGACTACTGGTATTGGTGCAGGACGTGCTGCTAATATTAAAAATTGTGAATTATGTGCTAGAAAAATTGCTGAAGTTGCTACTGAAGATAAAATTGTTGTTGAAAAGTCAACTGTCCCTGTTCGTACAGCAGAATCAATGAAACGTGTTCTTGCTGCTGCATCACATTATAAATTTCAAGTTTTAAGTAATCCAGAATTTTTAGCTGAAGGTACAGCTATTAATGATTTATTAGTCCCATCACGTGTATTAATTGGTGGTGAACAAACACCTGATGGTTTACGTGCCATTGAAACATTAGTCAGTGTATACGCTAATTGGGTACCACGTGAACAGATCTTAACCACAAATTTATGGTCATCCGAATTATCTAAGTTAGTTGCCAATGCTTATTTAGCTCAACGTGTTTCATCGATTAACTCCATCACTGCTCTCTGTGAGGAGACTGACGCTGATATCGATGAGATCTCCCGCGCTATTGGTTCTGATCCACGCATTGGTAATAAATTCTTAAAAGCATCTGTTGGATTTGGCGGTTCTTGTTTCCAAAAAGATATTTTAAATCTTGTCTATATATGTGAATCCTTTGGATTAAAGGAGGTTGCTGATTATTGGCATCAGGTTGTATTAATGAATGACTACCAGAAGCATCGTTTTGCTCAGAAGATGGTACGTGCAATGTTTAATACCATTACTGGAAAGAAAATTGCAATCTTTGGATTTGCATTTAAGAAGGATACTGGTGATACTCGTGAAGCTGCTGCTGCCTATGTGATGAAGGATTTATTAGAAGAGAATGCTGTGATGTCAGTCTATGATCCTCAGGTAAGCTACTTGACATGATATTGTAATACTTGATTGTTAATCCTTTGATTTGTGTGGTAGGTTACACGCGAGCAAATGTTAATCGAGTTTGATTATACCTTGCATGTGAATTCCAAGACTTATCCTCACTTGGATAAATCTGTTCTTACTGCTTCCTCTGCTATTGAAGCTGCTACTGGTTCTCATGCGATCGCTTTATTAACAGAATGGGATGAATTCACTACCTATGATTATCATAAGATCTATGAAGTGATGTCAAAGCCTGCTTTCATCTTTGATGGCAGAAATATTCTTGATCATCAAGCACTTAGACAGATTGGCTTTGAAGTGTATGCCATTGGTAAGAATGCTCCAAAGAAATTCTAAGAAAGAAAATGGCTTAATAGAAAGAAAAGAAAGATTAAAAGAATGTGTACAATTGTTTCTCAATTGAAAGTCTAGTCACTCATTTTGTAATGCAAATGAAATGAAGATGATCATGACTTTTTGTTTTATAATTGATTTCTATTTTCTTAACCCCAATTTTTGTTGAGAGTTCCTTTACAATATCTCCTTTTCTATTATTCCAGATATAAAGCATCAAAAGAATGGGAGTTTACTTTCCTTTCCTCCATTTAGAATCACATTTTTCTAGTAACAATTTAAAACACCATCCGATTGCATACCTTGTTTCGTCCAAAATATTCAAAAAGAAAAACTGTAAAGATACGTTTCAACCTTATGAGATGATCATCCGAACAGATTGCTTCTTTAGTCATGATGTCTCATCAGTCATGACGTAAATTTACCCCTCAGCGTTTCTTATAATTTGGCGCCATCCCAACGCGGACCGGGAAATTCAAACCGACTTTTCCCTGACTTTTCCCGTCTTCGGTTTCTCGGTTTAACGGAATTTCCGGTCCTCATAGACTCACTGAGAGCTGGTTGGATTGAAGGAAGTTTGAATGCTTTGTCATGATTGAATGATTGGATAAGCTTGGTTAGAGAAGCTGGTCTGTTTCGTCGGACCGTTTGAAAGTCTTGGAGAGGATAGTATAACGGCCTAAATGCTTTGAGAGAGAGAGAGAAGTGAATATATAATTTAAATTCTTTGTTTCTTCTGTGTTATCAAGTATTTAGATAGACAGATTAAAAGATGTTATCAGGTTCACCAACGAATAGTAAGAAGAGATTTTCTCTTCAAGGGATGAGAAAAGGAGCAACGAAGATGGTGACAAGGATTGGTAATCTCTTTCAATCGAATCAAGAGAGCAGTAGCAATCATAATAATAAATCCATCAGAAGTAGTAAAGAGATTATTCCTATTGAGAAAGGATTGAAAAAGAAGAAAAATAAAAAACTAACTTCTGCAATGAAAGATAAAGGAATTAAACTTGATTCATTCCCGAATCAAGTTGATTCTTTTGATTTTGAGACCTTTGATGAACCTGGTGTGGTAAGACAATAATAACCTCTATCTCTCTTTCCTTCTCTTTTAACTCTTTCTCTTTATTTCTTACTCGTATATATAGGAGGATATCTTTATAAAGAATACATTACAATTAAGACCTAAATCGAAATTAAAGAAGTTAGAGATTACTCTATCGAATCATGTTAGTTCTGATGAGAGCACTTACTGTGGTTCCTTTTCCACCGACGAGAACGACAATCATAATAATAATGATGAAGACGATGATTTCCCTCATTATTATCCTTCCTCCACAACATCTTCATCATTACCTAATATTACTTCTATTGAATCAGAAGATATTATCTGTGATTTTGATCCTGATTATTACCTCCCTAAAGGAATATTAACCATTACATCACATAAAATGTTAATCGGAACATTTGGTAAAATGAAAATTGGTTTATTTCGTAATAAATATAAAATTATGTTAAAATCATATAAATCTTTATCAAAGAATATTGATTTAAAACGAACCATAGTTCATGAATTAAATTTATTTAAAAGAATTGGTTATCATCCTAAGATACATCAATTATATGGTTATCTATGGACTGAATCATCATCCGATAGTAATAGAAGTAATAGTAGTAGTAATCATAGTAATTCTAGTAGTAGTGGTCTTGAATCATCTTCATCTTCATTATCGTTAGTAGCACCATTACAATTACAAATGATTTATGAGTTACCAGCATACGGTACTTTAATCAATATCTTACAAGAGAAAGAGACAATTCCGAATATCCCCATTAGCTTATGTATTGCCTGGCTGTCAGATCTCACTGAAGCCATGTCCTTCTTACACTCTAAAGGTATCGTTCATGGTACCATCACAGCAGAGAATATACTCGTCTACGAACGATTAGATATTAAAATATGTAATTTCACTACTGCCAAAACGATTACCACCGATCATCATTATGAAACACCATTCATAACTGATACTATGATAGGAAGAAAGAAAGAATTTGCACCAGATTATCATGGTCTCTTACATACAACATTACAAATATTAACACGTCAAGATACAATGACATTAATCGAAGAACAACAACAAATTCAACAACAAGAACAAGAAGAAAATCATAATCATCAATATAATATCGAAGATTATTGTAAAAAAATCTTTTATCAATTACCAATGACTGAATTCTCTATTGGATTAAAGTTATATGATATATTATATCCAATCTTATTATTCCCTTATCAATTACAATCATTATCATCCAAACAATTATCAATAAATTTATTACTATTATTAGAGGATTGTTATGATGGTGATCCACGTGATCGTAATAATGATTATTCTTTATCCATTAAACGATTAGAGTTATTAATTATGGCATCAACAAAGAATATACATCATTTAATACAATTATCACCACGTGTTAGTCTTCATTCACAGATGTTATTAAAGAAGATGATTACTGCTTTACAAAAACATACACAGAAGTATACGAATAACGTTAACAATAATAACAAGAAGAAGAAAGAAGGAGGAGGAGGAGGAAGTCCTCGTAGTCATCTTCATCATGGTAGTGCAATGTTAGATGATAATGATTTCCCGAACATTGATTCCATCGAAGACAGTGAAGATGATGATGAACATCATCGTAACAATTATATCCCTGATGAATCAACCATCCTCTTACAAACAGAACAAATCATTGATCCAAGGAAATTCCTCGTTACATGGATCGAGTATGAGTGTAATTGTCCTAGTGCAGTAGCAGAAGAACTATCATTATTATTATTGGTAAATGGTATTTTATCACCAAAACATTTATCAGAGAAGTTAAAGATTAATCCTTTCTTCTTAAAATGTTTATCCTTTGAAGATTCTTGTAATATTATACCTAAATTAACCAAATGTATGAATGATATGAGAAAGTAACAATTGATTAAAATGAATGAAGTAAATCGATAGTTGAAATGGCTTTCATAGAAGGGATTGGATTGATATCATACCTCGATCTGACACTATCCTTTCATTGAGCTTTGTTTTGTTTTTATTGATCCTTTTTTGTGTTGTTTGATTAGTTTTCTAGTAATAAATGATGATGATTATTATTATTATTAATGTTAGTATTATTTCATTGAAGTATTGGTTTTATTTTAAAGGGCTTTGATATAATTTTCAGTATGTAGAACAAGCTATCACCACTCAACATCATCATCCATCATACATATTACTAAATCATAAGGAAAAGGGAGAAATTCCCTTTCTTTCCATCTTCCTTCGATCTGTTTTTTGTTTTGTTTTGTTTTGTTTTAAAGGTGCTAATCTTCTTTTAAGTTTTATTTTCTTTGTTTTGAGTTTTCATTAGTATGTGTCATGTGATTGATTGATTGGTTGGTTTGTTTTGTTGTTCTATCCTTCTTACTAAGATCTATGGATGAACGACATTCAATGAAATTTTTAAGATGAATTGTGATTCGTTGTGGAAATTCCGATTATTAGAAGTAAGAATGGCTTATGTTGGTTGGAGGGTTTAGTAGGTGTGACTAATCAATTCTAATAGCAAACAGTACAGTTCCAATCCTGATTCACAACGACAACGATTAGAGAGAATCAAATCAATAAATAATATTGTTAAAATAAAATACAAACAAACATTCTCCACATTCATTCACTGACCGATGCTGTTGTAAGTAAAAACCTCACTATACCTTTAACTATAGGTCGAATGGCTTTTATATTAATCGTTACTGGTTGGATGCATAGAGGATAGAAGAAGAAGAAGAATAAGAAGAAGCAAGCTGAAGAAGAAGAACAACAACAACAACAAAAAAAAGTAAGGAAACAACTACAAATACTAGTAAACACTAAATAAATGTTCAAGCAACACATACGACGAGATGAATTGTTTTTTTTCTTCTTCTTCTTATTGTTATATTACGATTATCATCACATATTTATATATTACTTGTTATTAAAGAAGTTTGAAACATTAAGAAGTATCTTTCGTATCGAAGAGGTAAAAAAAGATAGAAAACGAACCCTTGCACTACAAGACTTATTCGCTCATCCTTCAATGAATGGAACATTCCTTTCCTTCAAAGTGAGCATGTGGGAAGTCTTCATCTTCTGTTGTTCGACTCTGAGATCGATCATATCCATCTATTATCAACTAATCAAAAAGGAATCTTTGAGAAAGTCAAAAAAAAAAAAAAAGAATTTCATCGTTTGTTTGTTCTTCTTGTCATTCGGGCACCATGGTTATTGTCATATTAAAATGCTCCTTCTTTATTTGATGATGAAAACTGGCACTACTAAACATTCAATAGGAAAGAAAGAAATAACAATAAAAACACATATAAATCATCACACAAAACTAAAGGGAAGAGAAATGGAAAAGATGGAAGAGGAAAAGAGGAAAATGAAGTGGGATTTATGATGAAGAAAAGGAAAGAGAAAGGAAGAGAAAGGAAGAGAAGAGAAGAGAAGAGAGGAATAGAGGAAAATAAACATTGAATGTATTTGGAAGGAAAAGACGAAGGCAAAGAGTAGAAAATAAACAAACAAAAACAACACAAAGAATCGTATCACGATAAGCGATGAACCATAAGAACGATCAACTTATCTTTCTTTTCACGATATTAAATTGGTTACTTCTATTAGCATCTTCCAGGGAAGAGAGGAGCGAAAGAGTGAATGAGAGAGAGAGAGAGAGAGTGTGTGTGTGTGTGAGTGCGAGGAAACAGACTATATATGACTCTTGTTGTTTGTTGTACAAGATGACCTCAAGGTTTCTAATAATTCCATAGTCTTCATTAAATTCTATCGATTATTATTATCATGATCATTATTACTACTTCGTTTATGGACTTTTAAAAACTTTCTAAACAAAATAGCTTTGAAAGAGATTGATTGTGGGGGATTCTGAGGATTGTTGAGAAATATGATTCAATCTCCTGACCAATAAACTTGGTTATGATAAATGTTATTATTCATTTTTCCACCCTTCTTTCTTCGATAATAATTCCTTGATATGTAAAGAGGTGATAATGTATGGAGGATGGGATAGAAACTAAATCACATGAAACCAACACGAAAAGAAAAAGGAAACAGGAAAGAAACTAAAAAAAAGCTACATGTATCATCCATCTGTTTACATTGTACACACCTATATTGACCTTTTTTTCATCTGAATAAATAGTAAAGTAACTAAAGCCTAATTTAATACTAAAGACTGTATGTTTATTCTTTCTTTCAATATTTTTCTTGTATTCAAAGGAATGAGAGTGAGAGAGATAGGGGACAAGCGAAATACAAGCCAAAAATAAACAGAGAATAAAAGGGTAAACAAAAATCAAACCAACGCAAAGCAAAGCAAGGCAAAGCGAAGCAACGCAACGAGGGAATGAAAGGAGGAAGGGTAATAAAACACTTACTATGTGATATGATAAGATGTTATGATAAGAATATTTCTGACAACGACAACAACAATAGTGAGACACTAGCAATATTATCATGTTGAACTCGATTCTAAAACCAATAAAGAACAGAAAGAAAGAAGAAGAGACAAGAAGAATCGAGAGAGGTGTGAGTGTGTGTTTGTGTGAAGTGAAATAAATAAATAAACCGAATGAATACTACAAAAAACAAAATCAAAAAACAACAACAGAAAGATTACGAAAATAAATAACACATTCTATCTATATCTCTTCTTCTTTCTTTCTTAACGAATTCATTTCTTTGTTCTCAAAAATGTATTAAAAGACCTAATACTACTAATTCCTTTGACTTCTCCCTTCACTAATGAGGACTCTTGACATCATATTACAAACATCATAAGAACACCTAATTCATTTAATTGATTGATTGATTCGTAGTGCATAAATGATCTGACAATTCAACAGTGCAATAATATCAATATAATATGGGTAATACTGAATAAAGATAATTATATCTCACTCGAAACACCTTAACCAACAATACTTCTTAACAGCTTTCACTATATAAATCAGAAAAAGAGAACAGCAAAAAGAGGGGAAAAAGGAAGCATAAAGTCATTCATTTTTGTAACGATTCTTTTATCTGCTTTCTTGTTCTTTCTTTCTTCTACTTATCCTTTAATCTTATGTTTGTGAGGTTAATGCAGTCGTTGCATTACTCGATCGTTCTGATTCTTTGACAATTGATGCAGAAGTATGCTGTGGTGATAATTTCATTCTTAATCGAGCAGTTTCTTCATCTTCATGATTATTCCTCTTCTGACTATTACCATTCTGATTTAGCTTGCCACTAGGGCCAACACTCCCATTCCCTGATGCAGCTCTTCTTTGATCTCTAGATAGTTTAATTGTATCAATAAATTTTTGTAATGTAAAAGGTTTTGGTAAGAAAAAATCCATACCAGCATCTAATGCACGTTTTTTCGTTTCTTCATCAATATTTGTACTCATACCAATAATTAATTGATGATAATGTGCTGCAGTTAAACCACGCTTTAATTTACCTGGATGATCTAATCGTAAATCACCTTGTTCTGATTGTAATGTGACAATACCACCACCAGCACCGTTACCTTCACCTCCTTGAAGGTTATGATTACTCATATTATTCTCACTTTCTCCTTCAATGATTGTATTCTCTTGATTCGTTAGAAGCTGTTGTTGTTTCCCTCCTTTACTTTTATTACTTTTATTATTGTTCATTTCTTCTTTATTCTTTAATTGTTGTTGATGATTCCTTTCTTGTCTTTGTGCTCTTTCAAAAGGATCTTCTTGACTATCTGATATCGAACTAACATCCGATGGTATATACAGATTATTAGTATTCTGTCGTTCAAAATCACGAAATAATTGTACTGCTTCAAATCCATCCATGACAGGCATATTACAATCAATTAACACAACATCATAATTACGTGATTTCATTAATTGTAATGCAATTTGTCCATTATTTGCCTTCTCAACATGATGTCCATCTTGTTCTAATGTCTTTCCAGTAATCTTTAAGGTAATATTAGAATCATCAACAATTAATATATCAGGATATGCATTACTGGAGTACTTTTCACCATTATTATTTGGTCGATTGGATAATGTCATCATTGCTGATGATGTTCTTGGTGAGATTAAATTCGATGAAGATGATAATGATTGATTTCTTTGTTGTTGTTTTCTTTGTTTTTCAATCTCTAATTGTTCATCTTGCCATGTTTTATAATAATGGGATTGCAAATAAGTTTCAAATGGCATAACTAATCGTGAAATTAAATCATTTTCACATATGTTTAAATATTTTAATATTATCTCACCACCAGCGGATGTATAATCTAATGATTTTAATTTACCTAAACAATCCCAGACTAGATGTTTACTATTTGGTGTTTGTAGATGAGAAGCTTGATTACTCGTATGGATACTATTGCTACTGGTTAATCCTGCTGCTATACGACCTCTTAAACTGTTATTGACCGTATTCTCCTTGGATCGCACCGAATTGTTCGTATTTGTCGTATGTGTTGTATGTTGCCCATGATTATTATGATGCGAATGACTGGAAATTAAAGTATTATTACTAATATTACTATGAATTAATGACATTTTAAAATCTTCATATAATGCTTTATAACGGAATACTAATGCATAAGTACGTGATATAATTTGATCTTCTTCTAATTTTTTAATTTCTTCAATATCACGAAAACAGATTAAATATTCACTTTTACCAATTTCATCTAAAAATTTCATAAATGATTCAAAGGATGATTGTTGTCTTGCTAACATTTTAATTGCACTCACTTTGGAACGAAAAGAACGTGCTTCATCTTGTACATTTTCATTATGATGATAATGATGATGTTGTTGCTGTTGTTGTGATGATGTTTGATGAACACTATCTTTATTGTGATGACCACTACCGTTTGGTTGTGCTCCTCCACCACCTATTAATGCAATTCCTGAACGACTATTTTGATCATTAGAACCAATACCAAAACTATTCAAGATGGAACGATTTCGATTCGAATCTTCTAATGATTTGGAAGATGTTGCTACACTGACTTTCGAAGCAACAGCACATCCCATTTTATCTCTCTTCTCGCTACTCACACTGCTTCACTGATGACTAAAGTATAGCGGGGAGAAGACGAATGTAAAGGGCTGGATGTAAAAGTCAATAAAGCAAAAGAAATATATTAATATACTGATAAATTAAACGATCTAATGGATCATCTACTAATACATTACCCTTCCAAAAGCAGAATCAAACACAACAAACAAACCACAAAAAACAAATCAGAGCAGAGAGATAGATCTCAATCTTACAAAGTAGAAAAAAGGTATCAAATCAGAGAGAAGTAGAACTAACTAATCTTATTCAAGTGACCTCTTCTCTATTGACTTCGAAATGTCAGTCAGTGAGAGTAGAATTCCGCAAAGCAAGCGTTATAACGAATTATAGGGGTGCGATGAAGAGATGATATATGTCGAAGTCGTTGTCAGTTTCGGTTGAATTCGATGCAGCGAAAGAGGAAAAACGCGTTTCTATGAAACGCGCATTTGAAAAGCGTTCTTTTCATGTCGGCAGAATACCGGTAAACTTACCGGTAAAAGACCATCAAACCTTTATAATTATCAGCCGAGTCACTCAACATTTCGGATTTTCGGGTTTTCGAATATTGATGCGAGGTTTGGTTTCATCCAACTTTCGAGTGGAGGTGGCCGCACCCGCTTCTAATGGAGATGGCTGCGAAAACAGCTTGAACTCAATTAGCGATTGTCGATGGTTTCAGACTATCGGAGAAAAGAAAAAAAAATCTTAATTGAACCGAAATCACTCCAACCTCTACTATCACGCCATCATGTGGCGGAAAAGATCTTCCAACGTCTTCCACTTCCCTTGCGCCAGCCTCTAGTTAACGTTGTTTTGAGTTTTGACAAGTCCCTTGTCCGTATTTAGATTTCGTGAAAGAGGATTACAAATCTCCCAATGATCGAGGTCAAATGAAGTTCCAAGGTTATGAAGTTATTGAAATCATAGAATTGAATAGCTGGAGACAAAGAACTTGTGAACAAGCAACTTGGTAATGTTCCACTTAATACATTACTGTGAACATTCATTCACTTCACTCCGATCTCTGACGAGCACAGTGATGATGAAGGTAATGTTCCCGAGAATCCAACATTAGAAAAAAAAAAAAGTTTGAAATAATGACGGAGTCTTTCCATGGAAGTTATTTCCTTCAATATCAAATTTTTTTATTGTTAATAATGTTAAATAAGACAAGAAGAAATTAGATTGATCATCGAGGAATTTTAAAAAGGTAGATTCGTTCGAAAGAAGTGTATCATCATTCATAATCGCTCGCAGGATGAACTGCTTGTCGCAGCTGGTGAGGATATGCGTTCTTTCAGTTCTAATTACCTTAATATAATAAAAGAAAACATTCAAACACCAAAACCACAGAAGGAGCTTTAAGAGAAAGAAAACATTTTGGATGTATTTTACTGTAATTTTAATGTAATCTTAAGTACTTTTCCTAAAAGTAACGTAATATAAAATTATTCTCCGGATACATTTCCCTGCCTGCATCAGCCTCTAGTTCGACCAAAAATAGAGGGAAACTCGAACATAAAATGAAAGAACCAGATGAAAATTTGAAGCATGGGGTTCAAGAGAGAATGATGAAGAGATTGAAAGTCTGATCCTGCTTCCGATCAGGGGTAGGGAAATCAATCTCCGGATGGGGTTTGTCTCGGATTGTTGTAACACTAAAGATTGTCTTTTCGATTGATTGCCGAAATTTTGGAAAAGATTGGATTGGGATTGGATTGTGAAAATGAGTTTGCGGATGGATTGGGATTGCTGTTTCCCTACCCCTGCTTCCGCTTAATTATGATAACCGATAGTGTTGTATTATTAAAATAAAGGCTCTTTATTGAAACTTAGGAGAGTGAATTGACGACAGTGCTGTGAAGGAGGTGATAGCGGGAGAGAGAGAGGATTTTGTTTTGTGGACAGCCGCGTAGAGTCATGGCGGTTGGTCGAAGAAGAAACCAGTCCACAAATAATTCAAAACTCTTCTCGCGAAATTTGTTAAAAGTGAAGGGAAAACATCCTGTACTGAACAAGGTAGGTCTACCTTAATTCAAATTTCTTTGTTCAACATTGTCTGTTCCTGTGTAGTCCTTAAACTACAAACACAAACCATCCATTCAGCGATCTACAAAATGCATGCATGTGTGTTGGTTGGTCTAACACTCTTGGTTTTAATCTCGAAACATGTGCATGGTCTATACTCACTGACGATATTTGCTGGTACAGGAATCCAAGGAAATTCGGGAAATAACGTGCCTGCAACATCCGCCGATATTAATTTTGCTGCTGGGACCTGGGTCGATAGCAATGGAGTTACATACTTCGCGGACACTTGGGCCAGTGTGATACGCAGGGTTGGTACTGATGGCATCATCACGACGATCGGAGGCACTGGTGTAACTACCCCTTCGAACTCTGGAGGAAAGTTCACTTCAGTGGCGCTGTACAACCCATGGGGAATCGTTGGCGACTCTTCCTTCCTTTACATCTCGGATTCCTACCATATTTGGAAGTACCAACTATCAAGTGGCATAGTATCGGTTTTATTAGGAACTACAAGTGTAGTTGACTACCCAAAGGGCTTATGGCTGAATTCTGATAATTCTTTGTACTTCGTAGAGTACTCCAATTCTTTATTACGCAAGATCAACTTGGGCACCAACATCATTAGTACGGTGGCTGGAGGTGGAGGAAGTGGTAACAGTGGTGATATTGGTGATGGTGGACCAGCTGTCTCGACCAATACGAAGTTCTATCTTCCTCACGGAGTGTACATTGACACTAATGGAGTGATCTTCATGGCAGCTGGAAGGATTCGATACATCGTGAATGGTATTATTAACACTTATGCAGGAGGTGGACCATCCTCAAATACTGCAGACGGATTTATAGGTACGAATGCATATTTTTCCACTCCTTACGACGTGAAGGGAGACACGATGGGAAATATCTTTGTGGTGGAAAGTGCAAAGGTTAGAGTGGTGGATTACTCGACGAAGGCTGTGACCACATATTTACCTATAGTGAGTAATGCAAGAGGCATGTGGCTGGATTACATGAACGGGAGATCGATGATAGGAATGTTCAAATCTGTGAAGACTGCGCCGTTGTATGTGAATCCCGTACCAACTGCTTCACCAACAACTGCTCCGACTGTACTGCAATCAAAGACCCCAACTGCGACCCCATCGTTCGCGTCAACTGTGCGTCCAACCTTCACCTCTTCTAAGATTCCTACTGCAACCCCGACTGCACTTCCGCCAACGTTTCCAACAGAAACACCTTCTGCATCTCGCCCAACCTTTCACCCGACTAGGATTCCGAGTCTGGTTCCGACCGCTATTCCGACCTCACCCTCTGCCATGCCATCACGTGAACCATCTTCCAGTCAACCCACCTTCAGGCCTTCCGCAGCTCCTTCCTTCTCCCCCACTGTTTCGAGTCAGACACCTAGCAAGTCGCCTATTCATGGCCCAACTTCAAACCCGACCACGGTCCCGAGTTTCGTTCCCATTGCTAATCCAACCTCCTCCCCGTCTGCCATGCCATCAAGCGATTCATCTTCCAGTCAACCCACCTTCAGGCCTTCCGCAGCTCCTTCCTTCTCCCCCACTGTTTCGAGTCAGACACCTAGCAAGTCGCCTATTCATGGCCCAACTTCAAACCCGACCACGGTCCCGAGTTTCGTTCCCATTGCTAATCCAACCTCCTCCCCGTCTGCCATGCCATCAAGCGAACCATCTTCTTGTCCATCTGCTCAACCTACTTTGTCTCCCACTGCTCCCACCTTCAGACCTACCAGAGCTCCTTCCCTCTCTCCTACTATCAAGAACGATGATGTGGTAAAGGTGAGCGGTACGTCTCGACTGAAGTTCGTGAATGGTCAAACCCTGAATAAAGTGAGCTTGGCGACATTGGTGTCAGCTTTCCAGAACATCTCAGAGAATGCTCAGTCAACTGAAATAACATCGACTGTGATGGTGGTTCAGTCTTCTCCTCAATTAGTGAGAAGAGGGCGAGCAGCCTCAAAGTTAATGTCAGGTCAGGCAATTCCCAGTCAACTCTCTTACATCTATGACATCGGCTTCTTGTCAACCTATGTAATGACATATCATGCAAGTTATACCTCATCGCAGTTGGCGGCGCTGAAGACCACAAAGGTTCGACAGGCGATCGAAGTTGGTCAGTTCGAGAGCGCTTTACGATCCTTGGCTCAAGCTCGGAACGCGACTCAGCTGTTGAATGGATCATGCAGTGAGGTGAGATCTCTGGACTCAGCGGTTGTTCCTTCTTCGAGCTCATTATCAGATTCGAAGGATGATGATACTTTATCGACAGAAACGGTAGCTGGGATCGTGATCGGAATACTTGGTGGATGTTTAGTGTTAGGGGTAGTGTTATATGTGATTCTGAAGAGATATGACGATGAGAAGAAGAGAGAAGAGATGGAAAGAAAGAGCAGTGGTCATATCACGGCGCTTTAGAAATATTATTTTCATGTTCGCTATACTTGTAGGGAAGACTTTCAGAGTTTATTCACTTCCCATTCTCTAATAGACATGTTCCCTCGAGTTTTTATCGTGTGGAGCCTTTTTCACTATGTTTGACAATCGTTGTTACGCGTCGCTGAAGAATTTAAGAAAATAGCGACTATTCATGTCTTTTCTTCTTTCTAAATATTTTATGGTGTTTGCTATGATGTTGTTGTATTTCTTTTGGATTACTTCAATTATATGGATTAAAATCTAACAAAAAGTTTCTTCATGGACCTTCTTCCTTATTCTTATTTTATTGTATTTTCATTTGTTCGAAAATTCTTCTTTTGGGATGTGTTCAACAATTAATCTTTCGACCTACAGTCATCACATTACAAAGTAAAGCATTTCCAAAATTGTCAAAAGCACTAAAGACAGCGAACCAGATTTCAATATTTATAGGTGTAATTATTTGGATTTATTTTAGTTATTATTGAAATCGAAATTCTATTTGCGTTGACTTCTTAATTTCAATTTTATCAAGTGGTATAAGATCCTTTTTATCAGTTTCAGGTGACTCAATCGTAAGATTTGATAATAAATAATTTTCATATCCCCCTTTTACTAAGATAGGCAAACTTAAACTGGTAAATTCACTACTTTGTGCAATTAATTCCTCATTATTACTGCCAATAACATCAACAGTGAGTGTAATAAACATCTTTTGAGAGGAAGGTGTAACTTCATTTAATAAGAATGTTAAAATATGTTTCTTTTCATCGTAACTATTTGATGTTACTGAATCACTTGGTTCTGCTTTCCCTAATCGCACTGATTGGAAGTGGATCTTATTAAATAAATTTGCTAATGATACTTGTAATTTAAAGTTATTAATCTTTACAGGGAATTGTGGATTAAGTGCAACTTGAATGATTAGCTGCAAGGAAGGTACTGGCAAGGGTGTAAACTGCAATCGTTGTTTCGCCTTAATCAACGCAGGCTTGTACTGTTCTTGTACCTTATATGTTGCATTCATGATAGGCTCTGATGAAGGTGGTGGTGATTCAACATCGAAAGCAATCCCATAGGTTTCTGCAGTAATTCTATTAGAAATGAAGGTAAAATCATTTGATTGAAATTCTTTGATATAATGTTTCAAATCATTTCCTTGAAATTGAAGTTTTAGAGGATATTGTATCATATGTTTTTCGTCTTCTAACTGGTAAAGAATCTTTCCATTTAATTCATAACGAATATTTTGACCTGCTTTCTCTGAAGATAAAACAGATTCTTCAAAAGTGAGTTTCACGCCAGCTGTTGCTGTGGGAAGAGTACTGAAAGGTAAGTTAGTAGTTGATGAAGCTGGGAAAACGCTTGCACCAGGAAAGTCGAAGTCGACTGAAGCACTGCTTGCACTTGCTAGGAAAGAAGTTGCAGCTTTTCCGCTGTCTCGACCTGAAGCAGTTGTGTTAGTTGCAGGTAACGAGGAGTTTGGCCAAGCGTCCATCGGCGCAAAGGAAGGTGTGTGCGTGGAGGGAGTATGTGAAGATGTTGGGGTAAAAGAAGAAGCACCACCAAATAAATCCTCCATGAGAGAAGTGGATGATTTGACTGACTGCGTTTTCTCTGACCGATTGAAGTCAAAGGAAAGACCAGTATTGGAAACAGCACTAGTAGGAGGGGACGAGAAAAAATCAGCATCAGTTGTTACGAGTAAAGATTCTGAAGGAAAGTCAGGGATCGGCGGCGGAGGAATTGGAGGCTTCGAAAGTCGGTTACTCTTGACTGACGGATTCGGTGATGTCGTCGTAGAAGATTCCACATTATTCAACGTAGAAAATTTAAATTCTTGTGGTGGAGGAATTTGATCTAAATGAAGTTCCTTCCTCACAGAGCTTCGGGTTCGATGATTCTGCGGGAAGTTATAATAATTTCTACCCAACAACTGATCAACAGATCGTTTACTCAGAGAATTACCACGAAGACTCGCAATAGTACTACTTGGTACCTCGACAGCAGTATGAAAATTCATTTTCGAACAAAAAGATCGAAACAAGAAAAAAAGATCGAAATCTTGATTGAAGAAAATGAAAAAAATTCCACTTGAAATGAGTTCTCATTTCGAGAAGCAATAGTTTAGCAATTCTAGATTTTCTAGAAAATCGATTTCTTTGGGAAGTCCACGAAAAAAGTGCAATTTCAACTTGCCCTTTTCCATCAACATCCATCAAGCCTTTCCATCGAATCTATCACCAGCACTCTCCAAACAAACCTTCAACTCTGATTGTAGTTTGATCAAATAAACATAGTAGAATACAACAATGATTGAAACATCGAAGAAAGCGAAAAGAACTCATAATCCAATTCGTAATATTGTGGATAATCTCAACCCTCCACAGAATCACCCAAAGAGGATGTTGAATCTTGCATTAGGTGATCCTACTGTCCATGGGAATCTCTTTTGCCCTTCAGTTTTAGCAGATGCTGTTCATGATCTTCTGAGCAGAAACGTTGCCAATGGGTATGTTCCTTCCACCGGTATCCCTGCAGCGAAGAAAGCCATTGCCACCTACAACTCCACACCTGGTTACACTATTTCTGATGACGATGTCATCATTGCCTCGGGTTGTTCAGGAGCTTTAGATTTAGTTCTTTCTGGTTTGATTAATGAAGGTGATAATGTTTTAGCACCAAAACCATTCTTTCCATTATATCAAGTGATTACACAATCATTAGGAGGAGAGGTTAAATTTTACAATTTGAAAGCTGAATCATCATGGGAATGTGATTTAGAAGCAATGGATGCTGCTGTTGATGAGAAAACAAAAGCTATTGTCATTAATAATCCTAGTAATCCTTGTGGCTCGAATTTCTCTGCTGCTCATTTAGTTGGTATCGCTGCAATTGCGAGAAAACATAATTTACCAATTATTGCTGATGAAATATATGGGCGATGTGTTTTCCAAGGTCAGTTTAGTCCAATGCATCTGTATAGTGGGGATGTTCCTGTTATCTCTGTTGGCGGATTAGCTAAGGAGTTCATTGTTCCAGGATGGCGTGTTGGATGGATTATTTTACACGATAAAGGTACAGGGCGTTTAGCAGATTATAAATCTGGTTTAAAGCAATTAACTCAGATTATTGTCGGTAAGAGTACTTCACAATATGTAATATGTCTAATGTACTTCTTCTTGCTAATGTACTTCTTCCTCACAGGTGCTAATTCCTTAATTCAAGCTGCCATCCCAAGATTACTGTGTCCTACACCAGGAAGTAAAGATGAGCAGTCATTACAACAGTTTAGTAGACGATACATGGATATTCTTTCACAAAATGCTAAACTATGCGTGGAGCTGTCACAGGCATGCCCAGAACTTACTGTGATTGAACCAACAGGTGCAATGTATGTAATGATTAAAGTCGATATTGCTGCTTTAGAGGGTATTATTGATGATGCTGATTTTGCTCGAAAGCTGTTAGAAGAAGAGAATTTGTTTATCTTACCTGGACAATGCTTTAATATGGCTAATTTTGTGCGTTTGGTTATCTGTCCACCAGAGGAAACCATTCGTGAAGCATTTGAACGCTTTTCTTTATTTTGTGATAGACATCGTAAGAAGGTTTCACAAGCATAAAAATGAAGATAAAACCCGTTCATGAAGAGTTACACAGTTCGAAGTTCTAAGGGCTCACAAGGAATGAATATCTGGTTTCGTAACTCAACATTAGTATATTGGAATATAGTGTGAGAGTAGTGGACAAGATAGTCAATAGAATTAGTTACCCATTATTGGTTTTGTTTCTTGTATTCTGGTCTTTCTTACATTCTCTTGCTATGGTTTGAGTTTTTGGAAGGTTTTTCTTAACTCGCACTTTTGTTTAAGAAATAAGACATTAAAACAGTTGAATATGTATTATTTTATGCAATTTTTCTTTTCTTAGTTTTGACATGAAGTGTATATATAAACTGAATACCCACATAAATCGAATGTCCTTCTTCTTCATTTTGCTTCTAAGAACACAAATCTATTTTAAGCAGCCAATAGTAACGATGCGATGAAAGTTATCTTCTCATCCTAACTGTCGTTGCGATATTTGATTCCTATACGAATTTCTTAACATATATATAAGTCGAACCAAAACAATCTTTATGGTAACCATCGAAACAATCGAACCAAAAGTGGTAAAAATTATGATTTAATCCCATATCTTTGGGATTTGTTGCACCCAATAATTGGAGATCATTGGATAAGTGACGAATATTCATGTTAAAGGTTTGTATCCTTGCTTGGTATCTCAGGAAAGATTAAACAGAAAAAAACGGAAAATACGATCGATATACTTAGTTTTGTTTTGCTTGCGGAATCAAACCTAAATTACATTCCATCAAAATTCTTTTTTTGAGCATTTTTGACTTCTTCAGGATAATAAAAACTAGATTAACGGTTTGACTATAGAAATTAAAAATATCTAGACGAGTTTTCAGAGGACTTAGATGGTGATCTTATTCTTTATGATTTTGATTACATTTTCGTGAAGTTGATTCAGCTCCTCCAAGACCTGAGCGGTCAGTGATTCTATAAGAAATATAACACTTTTCTTTCTTATCCCTAAACTTTGCCAGAGATTTCCGCCAATAGCGCCATCACTCACTTGTTTTAGTAGGAGAACCTTCCATACTCCCATCAAAGCCACCCACCTAGTTCTAAACTCTAAAGCCTTGAGTTCATTGCTTTTTTTTCGCCGATGTCTTCAATTTCGCTCATTCTCAGATGCTATTGTTTCTTCCCCTTTTGGTATCCGTCTGGCGTAAATCAGTGGCGGCAAAATACGCCTGTGCCTTAGTTTTTCTCGGTTTTTTGAAGAGAATTCTAAAGGAATTCTAAAGGAATTCCTCTAAGAGGATCGAAGAAG
>VKHI01000341.1:19347-32702 GCA_015145745.1 Poterioochromonas sp. DS
AAAATAAAGTATATCATCACGTTGTGGAGAGTTTGTTTTTTGCTTTTCCATTGCCTTTTTGTTGCATTTAGTCAGAACGATTTAATTTCTTCTTCTTCACCTTTACATTACCCATCAAAAATGCTTGCTTTTCATCAAAAAGTCGCTGCTGCTCCGAATACTCATACCCATCAACCTATTGTTACTGGTACCACTGTTTTAGGTATTAAATATAAAGGTGGTGTTATGCTTGCTGCTGATACTCTTGCCTCTTACGGAAGTATGGCACGATACAAGGATGTTCGTCGTCTACAAAAAATTGGAAATTCAACATTAATTGGTGCATCAGGTGAAATTAGTGATTTTCAATCTATTATTGAATCATTACAAAGTATGCATCAAAGTGATGTCAATCAAGATGATGGTTATACACGAACACCATCAGAATTTTATAATTATTTGCGTTCAATGATGTATCAAAGACGTAATAAAGGTAATCCATTATGGAATCAAATTTTAGTTGCTGGTTACCAACAAGATAAGCCATTTTTAGGATATGTTGATTTAATTGGTACAGCATATGAAGAAGATTTTATTGCAACAGGATTTGGTGCTTATTTAGCTATACCATTAATACGTGAAAAATGGCATCCTGATTTATTAGAAGGTGAAGCACGAGCATTATTAGAAGATTGTTTAAGAGTTTTATATTATCGTGATTGTCGTGCAATTAATCGTATTCAAATTGCGAAAGCAACAGAAAGTGGTACAATTATTAGTGAACCATATCAAATTTCATCAGAATGGGAAACTGCTAATTATGATGTTCGACATGCGACTGCAAAGGTTTCACAAGATGGTTCATCATGGTAATAAATTTAAAACACACACTTAACAATGTGAAAATGAAAAGAAATGAAATATCTACAAGGAGTACAGATCTTTTTTGTTGTTTGTACGAAAATCTATGAAGTAACCTTAAGGAAATAAACATGATAATAAACTTCTTTTTTCTCATTTAACTTGACTGGTGGTGCTTGGTGTGTCATGCTTGAGGAATAATGATGGCAAATTGTCAAACAGATAAAGTTATGATTCTGCAAAAACGTGATTATTTGAAACATGCCGTGCAAAAAACCTAAAATCCCACAAACCCCAAAAAAAGCACTAAACAATGCTTGCAATTGGAATTCGAACTCGTCGATTGTGTATTGGCTTCAATGATTCTATCTGCTTTCATAAACGAGCCCTAAGCTCAACTTTACAGAAGTTTGAGAAGGCGACCAATCAAGATTATAAGGCTTTGGCAAAGGTGGGCTTTCGAAGAAATAAGATCAAAGGTTTTAGACTACTTGAACATAATACTCTGGAAGAGCTTCAAGAAAAGTTGGCTCTGCTTCAATCCTCTCTATCTTTGTCAGAAGAAGAAAAGGGTCGTCTTTTGTTAGTATATCCGACCTTACTGAAGAAAGATAAGAGAGAATTGGAAGAAAGAATTCGTCATTTTCGAGAAGATTGGCATTGTTCTAATGACCAGATGAAGACTATGTTCACTAAAATGAAGATGTTCCAAAGGTTATCTCTAGAGGATGTTAAGCGAATGCATTCTATTTATAGTAACGAATGGAAGATAAAGAAAGAGAAACTTCCAAAAGCTTTGTTTAGTAAAAATTATTTGAGAAGATACAAGAAAAAGTTTCTAATTCAAGAAGATGAGGATGTGCGAACTTATACAATGTTGAAGAAAGATATCATCGCATTTTATAAAGAAGAATTTGGAAAAACCTTTTTGAGCGGCGACTTACTACCCAGAATCATCACCTCTAAGATCTTTGAGAAGAATAGTAAAGAAGAAATCAAAGAGAAATTATCATATCTCTCTTCTAGTTTATTGTTATCTCAAGAAGAAGCTCATAGATTAATTTGTTTTGTTCCAGTAATTCTTAACGAGTCTTTAGAAGAGTTGAAGAAGAAGGTGGAGTTCTTCAAGGTGAAGTTAGGATGTTCGGAGAGTGAATGGAAGAGATTCTATCTGACGAGAGGAGTCATCGTCACTTCTTCATTATGGGAGTTGGAGTTGATGTATAACTTGCTCTCAGAGGAGTATGGTCTTCCATCAAAAGATATCATGCGAATTTTTCTTTCCAATATCTTTTCTGCTTCTCATTTATATGGGATGATTGAAAATCTTGAAGAGAGAAAGTATTTGTTTAACATCATCTGTCGGAACTCTAAGCAGATGCGCTCTTCGTTAATCAAAGATCCAGAGAGGTTGTGGATGAAACCTGAAAGTATCAAGAGAAAGTTGAACCTTTTTGCAGGGGGCCTAGGATTTGACTCTTTGGGGATGATCACTTCAATAATACATGATGTCACGATTTGTATCCCGGAAACATATATACTCAACACTTGTAAGCAGAGGCTATCCCTTTTTATGGCGGACTTGCCTCATGGAATGAAGAAGTCGATCGATCTGTTTAAGGAATTACCTGCTTTGAAGGAAGGTAAAACTTGGCCAGAGAAGTACAATGATGCAATGAAACGATTAACTTCAGATGAAAACAAATCAATGTTGCGAGAAAAGGAAACTCCGAGCTGGGTCATTTTAGCGAGAAAGAGAGACGAAGAAGTGCACAAAGCATTTGTTGTCGACAAGGCCCAAACATTGTCGATAATGGGAAAAGACGAGCAAAGAGTCTCACAGCAAGCTTCAGAGTTGGCTCGTTTGTTGGCTATCGCTAAGTCTTGTGACGATATCAGCAATCCCTACCATAGATTCTTGAGAGAGACTATAGAGGAGGGAAGTAAGTTGGATGTGTTGAGGGAGTTAGGGGGATATGAAGAAGCATTGAATAGGATGGGAAAAGCGTTGAGGAAAGGGATGGTGAGGGAAAGTGAGAGGGTGATAGAGAGTGATGTTAAAGAGGGAGAGGAAGAGGGTATAGGATGGTTAGCATTGAAGATGTTTGGAGCGAAAGAGGCAGAGAAGTTAGCTCTTAGTCATGAGGACGCCTTGAAGACTAGTCTATCCAGTCTTTCTGTATATTTTACCACCATGTTGTCAAAGTTGATGACAATGTCAAGCAGATTCTTGCTAAGAGGAGAAGAGCTTGATATCGTCCGTCGCAGTGGCTACTAGTAAGCATCTTCATTGCCTTTAAATTTTCTTCTTTCGGTAACTGTGGCTTTTCTTCTAGTATTTTCCCGTATGATCTCGATGCTAACATATTCCCTAAGGCGATGATGTTGGCGAGAGCAGCGGAGAGGTTTATTAAGGATGGTGGTGTAGAAGGAGGTAATACTGCGATAGAAGCATGGAAGAATGGAATAGGAGAAGAGATAAGCTTGGAAGAAGGAAGAGAATATTACCGCAATCATCCAGTGATGAAATTAATAACTGAAGCTGTCTTGAAATCTAATGTATTGTTATATTTTTGCATGCTCTCCGCTGTTCGTATTGAAAGGAAGATATCCGAATGGGAGAAAACTGAGAATAGAACATGGGATCAATTATGTAAAAGCTTTATTGAGGCGACTCGAAGATCAAAGGATGAACAGCAGTCCTCCGAATGATCATTGTTCTTAAAATAACTTCATTTCAAGGCTTTGAATTCCCTTGCATATTGAACCCTGAGCCATATTTTACATACATCCGCGTAATTTATTGATTAGAAATAGCTCGAGTAATTTATAGCACAGTATTTCTCGCCTGAGGAAATCATTATAAAAAGAAATTCACTCGTCTTTCAACCAAATTCATAGAAAACATCATCAATTCACTCTACGAGGTATGAAATTCTATCTTAAGGCGAGTCTTCTGTATCGAGCGATTCAAAAAGATTTTATTAATCAAACAATCGAATCGTAACTTAGTAGTAGTCTATTTCAAAGTAAATAAGGACTCTACATTGATTGATTCATTGATTTTACGGCCTTCTTCAATAGTGGTTTTGCTCTTTTTGTTTTTTTCTTGTTTTCCTTTGTATTTTCTCTCTCTTTTTCTTTAGAAGTAGTTTGGAAGGCAAATGATCTTCTTCACTAAACATCATTCATTTCAAACTTTCTCCCTTTATCATTATCATAATTGGATACTGATATTCTTTGTTTTTCTACTTTTGATCCATCAATCTATTTCAAATGATATTTCTGTTCATATTCATGCAACATCTTCTCAAAGTCGAATAATACCTACCGCCACGATGAATCTCCCACCATCAGAGCTAACAGCACTTTCAGATCTATATTATTCCACTAATGGTCCATTCTGGAAGTACTTTCCAAATGAAACACATTGGAATTTCAATCAAACGAATCCAAATCCATGTTTAGAACGATGGGCAGGTATCTTCTGTGACTATACCTCAGACCCATGGCATGTCAAAGCATTACTATTAGGTGATCATAATCTAACTGGTACATTACCAACTTCATTAAGTAATTTAGCTGAATTAATTGATTTAGGATTTGCCTTTAATTCATTACAAAAACAATTACCAGATAGTATAGGTTATTTATCTCATTTAATTAATTTAACATTAAGATATAATTATTTCACTGGTCCATTACCAAAAACAATTTATTATTTACATAAATTAGAAATGTTTGATTTACAAAAGAATTTTTTTCATGGTTCAATCAGTGAAAAGGGATTAAGTAATTTAACATCATTACAAATTATTGATTTTAATCATAATTTGTTCTATAGTACATTACCAAACTCTATTGGACAATTAAAATCATTACAAACATTAAGAATTGCTGATAATTATTTTTATGGTAGTTTACCAGAGAGTATTTATCAATTAAATCAATTAAAAAGTCTTTATATTGCAATAAATCATTTTAATTCAACTATATCATCTAATATTTCTAACTTTCATTCATTACAGTTATTAGATATTGCTGTAAATGAATTCACGGGTCGTATACCAAGTACACTAGGGAATTTATCCTTTGTAGTAGCTGCGGCGTTATCATATAATCGATTTGTCGGTAGCCTCCCGAATACATTAGGTGGGATGAGATCACTCATCGCAGTTGATTTTGCGAGTAATCTATTATCAAAATCATTACCAGAATATATAGGGGATATTCATGAAATACGTATTATTTATTTAGATAATAATTCATTTACTGGTATCATACCGATAACCTATGGTAATAATATTACCAATTTACTTGAATTTATTGCAACAAAGAATTATTTAAGAGGAACAATACCTGAAAAGCTATTAAATTTACATAATTTACGTACAATAATATTATCTAATAATTTATTAACTTATAATTTACCAAATATTATTAATCTACCAAAGATTGATACATTCACAATTGATGAAAATTACCTTACTGGTACCATACCGACCAGTATTGGTATGAATTGTTTAAATTTAACATATTTTGATATATCAACAAATAATTTTATATCCATGTTACCTAATAGTTTTAATAATTTACAAAAATTAAGGTTTTTATATGCTCATAATAATCTATTTACAGGTTCTATTACTTTCTCTATTACATCATTATATCAATTAATTGAAATTTTCTTATATAATAATCAATTTACTGGTTCATTAGATACATTATTCCCAACATCATTAATTAATGAGAAGGTCAATAACCCTCAATTAGTAAGGAATTTATCATCTGTTGATGTTAGTGAAAATGGCTTTACCGGTACCTTACCAACAGCATTATTTAATATTTCAAGTTTAACATTAAAAGCATTTGTTGCATCAAGTAATTGTTTTTCTGGTTCATTACCAAATGAATTATGTTCCATGAAATCATTAAAATCATTAATATTAGATGGTTTAAGTTCATCAACATTATGTCGTATTAGAATTTTCCCACATTTAAATCATTATTTTACAGCTTTTTTATTAAAACGAACTATGGATGGTACAATATCAACATGTTTATATTCATTGCCTAAATTAGAACAATTTCATCTGAGTGGGAATGGTTTTACCGGTTCCTTACCGAATAATATCCAATTACCAACATCTTTTAATAATTTAGTATTATCACATAATTATTTAACTGGTACAATACCTTTGATATTTCAACAGAGGAATTGGTCGACCATTGATTTATCTTATAATCGTTTAACTGGAAAGATTTATCCTTATTCTTTCACCCTCTATTCAGAGGGTAGTGTCTATTTGGAAGAAAATCGTTTGTCAGGACATGTACCGCATTCATTAAAAGAAATTGAAAATATTTATATTTTACGTGGCAATATGATGTCTTGCAATATGGAGAAGACAAATGTCCCACAACATGATCCTAATTTAGATATTTATGATTGTGGTTCCGATAGTGTCAATAATTCTTTTTTTGCATATATCACATGTTTTGGTCTATTATTGATGAATTTTTTACTTCTCGAATGTATTCGTCGAAGATGCTACACAAAGAACAATAGAGAAGAAGGAGAGAAAGACAGTGAAAATAGTTTCTTTTCTCATTATCATAAAACAATATTGATCATTTATGAATTATTATTTCATCCTAATGTTCATGAAGATCCAAATATCTTCTCAATTATTCAATTTATGCAAAAGATACGTTACATAACAGGTTATTTAGCATTTTTCATTTTAATAATATTATTACCAATTTATATTACATTAAGTGAAAGTTCTTATAGTATGTATGAATATCGTTATATTTGGATGTTTTCATCCATATTTTTCACTGGTCTAACACCTGCCATTGTATTATTTGTATTCTTTTGTCTCTTTGTATTATGGGTTGCTTATGTTTTCTATTCTTATCTTATTGATATTTATCTATTAGATGATATTATCATAGATGAAAATCAATCAACAAATAGCAAAAGAGTACCAAGACGATTAATGCGAGGGAAAGATGGTCGAGTAAGTGGTACAAATCAACTGCCACCTGAGATGAGAGCAAGTCAAGGCACGATGAGCACATGTTCTGACTTCCCAACTGGTCCAGTGAATCCTTCCCTTCCTACTGCTCCTTCAGTAGAGCAAAGTCAAAGTACTGTTTTGCAAAGGCTATGGGAAGGATGTCAGAGAAATATTTTCCCTTATTTTATTCTCTCAACAAGAACCAAAGGATTAATGTTAATCAGTATAATAAACTGTATTGTGATGATTATCGTTGATTTAATCTATGTTTATATTATTATCCATTATTCATCATCGATTGTTATTGTATCAGAGTTAATGATGTCATTATTTCGTATCTATTGGAATGATGTTGCAATCTGGCAAATGATCATCTATCTAAGAGAGATCATTATTAAAAAAGAAATTAAAATAATATTACAAGAAATCAATAATATGAAAATTAAAGGAGGTGAAGGTAGTGAACTGACGAACAATCCTTTATATGAAAGATATCAAATATTATATCAAGAATATTTGAAAGAAGAAGAAATAAAGAAGAGAAAACAAGCAATACAACAACAGCAGTTATCAAGGAAAAGTTATTTCTCCGGAACATCATCCTTCCATTATTCTCCTTCTTCTGTATTATTATCAATGAAAAAGAGTAATTTTCGTGTTACTTTATTGACAAGACCTGATTCACGTGAATCTTCATTTGTAGAGGCTGGCAATGGCAATGGAAATGGCAATGGTAATAATGTTAAGAATAATCATAATAAATTACAATTTGTTAAAAGTATGATAACAACATCAGAAATGAGATTTATTCCACGTACTGAAGAAAATGAACAACAAACATTCCCTTTATTCTTTACTCCGAATACTCCTCTCAAGCCAACATCCCCTAATGACCCAAAGGAAGATTTATTACAAGCGATTCGTTCTGTTGACATTACTGAGAGACCGAGTCAACGTCCATCCTTCCTTCCACGTAGCTCTGCCGATAACATGCGACCGTCACAGGCAGCCGCGATTCTGACTGAAGCGAATCTCAAGTCACATAAAGAGATAGAAGGTGGAGGAGAAAGAACGTCGGATCATTCCATGTCATCAGCAGAGACAGTAAATCGTACAACAACAGGCTTTCGTTTTACATCAGCAGATTTCGCATTAAACGAAGCAAAGAGAACTGTCATAGGAGGAATAATTCGTGAATCAGAAGGAAAGAATGCAGCAAATAATCAAGATACCTCCTATTCAATGAGTAATTTATTAAGTGCAAGATTATCAACTTCTTTTAACCTTTATGATGATCATATAACCATGGAAGATATCTTTAATGGTGAAAAAGATATTATCTTTTTAATTATTATTATCTTATTAAATAATATTATTATTCCATGTATTGCTGTCTCGATTATTAGTGGAAGATGCTTTAATAATGCAATCTTTGCATCACCATCAGTAACCACATCGTATAATTACTATGAATGTTCTGTTTATACACCGATACGTATAGCAGAATTAGAATTATGTGATAAGATTGGACAAACAACACGTAATATTACCTATGATCCACCTTTCTCTTATAATTATGAATGTTCATCAGTTTTATTAACAAAGTTTGCATCAGTCTTTGTTTATATGATATTATTTGCTGGTATCCTATTACCTATCTGTAAACTTCTATTAGCTGGTTTATATCGATATTGTTTAAGAGTATATCGTCAAAGTTTTCAATATAGTTGGTATGATGATGTATTATTAAGTTTACTAACTTTACCATTAATACCATTAGAAGTTTTTATTCATGTTGATACGAAGGCACAGAAGTATCTAGATAATAATGATAACAATGATAACAGGATGAAAGGAGGGAATAATTTATCCATCTCATCATCATTACCTTCTTTATCTCCTTCGAAGCCTCCTCCTCGTATTGATAGTGATGATGATGGTGTTATTCAGAGTGAAGAGAGAAGGAGTAGTATGAATAATGCATTAAGAATATCACAAGTAATTAATCCTTTAACAAATCAAACAAGAACAACCGATTATGATATAGAATCTTCCTCCTCGATTGACACCACGAGTAAAGGTCCTATTAGTAATGCAATAGAGACTGATTTACCATTAATTAATGGAACATTATTCAATCGTGAAAAGTTTATCATTAAAATCACTAACTACATTGCAATATTAATAACCTTTGGTACAATCTTCCCTTTATTAGCATTATTAATCTGTATATCATTATTCTTATTAACCTATTATGAACAATTGATTATTACATCGTTTATTATTAAATTAAGAAAATATTATATATTACAATATTCTAATGAATTTATATTACATAGTAAATATCTTAATCATTCTTTCCATATTACTATATGGATATTATTAATATTTGCATGTTTTTTATATTCTTTATTATTATTTGATATTATTGGTGATTTATTAGGTTGGAAAAGTGGTTTGTTATTATGCTTTTTGATGATTGGTTGGTATTTCCTTGTTTTCTTTGCCTTTGAAAGATGTTGGAGATATTTCTATGATATAAAGAATGTCGATAATGGTAATGACAATGAAAATAAAAGAGTTGATACGAATCACCATAAAGATATTGAAAGTGAAAGAAGTAATAATGAAGAAGAGCTAAGAGGAGGAGGAAAAGAGAAAAATGAAGTGAATGAAGGAATAAAACCAGCTGAGACGAATCCACCATCAACTCTATTGACTCGTATGTCAAATCGTTTATCTGTACGATTATCAGGACTTTTCTCCCCACTACCTCCTCCCCCAACCATCACTACCGCCACTTCGGAGAAACACATCATAGACCAGATTATGGATGATGACGTGTCTGTGGATATAGATGAGGAAGAACAAGCGAAGATTCTAGGAGGTGTGGTGAGGAGGAGTTATCTTTTGAGTGAGGAGTTCCCTGGTGATGGAAGAAGATCGATGGTTGAGATGAGCCCGAGAGGTAGTTTAAGATCATCGTTGCAAGGATCTAGTAGTATGATTAGTTCGAATAAAACGTTTAGTTCAATGGGTACAGGTATGAGTGGTATAAGTGAGATAGTGAAAGAAGAGGAGGATGAGGATGAGGAAGAGGAAGGGGAAGGAGCAAAAGGGGAGCAAATGGAGAAATAATGAATAGAATCTGAGAAGAGATTAAGACAGGATAATGTTATGAAGCCTTGGGGAAAAGGAATGCCGTTAAATCTATATTTATCTGGTTACAATATCTTTCTATCAAAGTTATGATAGATTAAAAAACCGAAGAGAAATAGTAGATTAATAGGAAAAAGAATCATTACAAATCAACTGAGGGGAGATTTGAATTATATTATAATAGTATTGATTGTTGTTCTTATATTATATTATAATATCAAAGATTAATATTAGTGTTATTTGTTATATTTGTGACTTCTGATTGTATACTTTCAGTTAATGATATTTTACTAGCTGATTTACTAACTCTCTTTTTTGGTTGTTTCACTGGTGCGTCTGTGTTATTGTCTGGGTTATTATTTGGGGTAGTTGTGGACGGCTTGGTTGCTGTCGAGGGTTTCTTTATTGTTATCTTTAGGGAGAGAGGTTTCTCCTCTGTGGTAGGTTGTGGGGAAGTGAGGGTGATGCTACTACCTCCTACTGTTAAGGACAGTGGTTGGTTGGGAGGTGGAGAGATGTTAGAGCTTGGAGCACCTCCTACTAACTGCGCAGAGGATGGATCAGCATTCTTCTTTCCTTTCTTAGTCTTTTCTTTCTCAGGACCAGGAGGTCTACGGGAAGACAGTTGGTCAGAGTATTGTGGAAGATCTAACGATGTCTCTTACCCGTCAGCGCTTCGTTTCTTGCGGTCGCGACCAAAGGATGGCCTAACCTCAGCTATATTGCGAAATTTCCTTCGAATTAATAATTCTGTTAAAACCACATTCTCTTGCTAATGAAAGTATATCGTATAAGAAATGGAATGAAACAAGAGTAGAGATATATTCACTTACTTTAACTTGAGTGATTTCTTTCTTAGTCTGATGAAGTAGATACTTTAATGAAGCAATCTCTTTATCAACTAATATTTGATATTCTTCAGGAGATACTGAGATATTCCCATTTATATCATGATCTTCTTCTACTTCTGGTTCGTTTGTTTCTACAAAATCTTGATCAATATTTTCCTCTAGCTCTTCTTGCTCCACTGCATCTATATCTTCATCTATTTCCATATCTTCTTCCTCATTCGCTATCTCCATCTCATTTTCGTCAATATCTTCAGCCGTGCTCATCCTTCTGCTCAGAGAAAATGTGATGAAAAAAAGAAAAGAAAAACTCTTTGTCGACAGCTACCGATAGATATTCGGTAGTTGGAGGTTCGGAATTTGGAAATTTCGAGATTTCGCAAATAAGGTTAAAAATGAGATGCGAGAATGAAATCTCCCCTTGATTTGCACTGTTTTGAACCTTTGCATAGAATGAATGATGTTCCTCATTGCTTTGGTGACTCTCTCATGGCTGTTGAACGCTGCCTCGAAAAGCTTTGAAGCGCTTGATCAAGCTGTTTGGAGGTCCAGAGCGATCGTTCACCTTGATTACATCAGCAGCTCCCCACGCGCTCCATTTCTTTGTGAGTTTTACGATGTCGAGATTGATCCTGTGGCGATCTTCTTCAAGGCAAAGAATCCGACTCGAGCAGTTTTAGACTTGTATGAGTGTTGCTTAAAGTCAGAAAATCACTCCGATGGTAACTGCACGCACACATCGATTCATCCAAGTTTTTGTCAATGTTTCTACTATGAGCGATACTTCCCATCCGTCCACTCCTCTCATCAAGAAGAGATTAAACAAAAGCACTTTCTTTCTGGTACAACTTGGCTAATGAATCATTATGCTTGGGCTAAGAATCCCGATCATTTTTTGATGAAGATTCTTGAGTTTAAAGCTCTCATGGCGAATCAACCTTACGTAAATAATATCTTCTACAAAGCACTACCACTTCCAGAGGAGATTGATAATTTAGTCAGTCAGGATTATCCTCTTTCTATCTTAACTGATTACGAGAAGTTTATCATGAAGATTGTTGAGACTTCATTAAATCGCACGATTCCTTACACTTCTTTGAATCATCAGAGCCGAGTTCATTTCCTTCATCACCTCACAAAGATTCAGAAGCTTCATACATCTTGTATTGTCTTGCAATCGCAGAAATTTGATAAACATGCAGTAGTAGGGAGAGAGACAGTTTTCTCCGAGGTAATGAAGGTTTGTGAGGGAAAGCATCATGAAAAGGAAAAAGTATTCTACTTAGCAAACGTTTGGCATGGTGAACATATTTATCTCTCACCACGATACAAGAACAATGCCCCTGATCCTGTAGAAGTTTCTATGAGGACATTCCAAGACAGTGTTCATCAAGTGATGCAATCTCTAAATCATAGTTGGGAGGGAAAGACAAATGAAATCACAGCAAAACCTATCATCGCAGTATTACAGCGTACTGAAGGTTCTGGACCTCGTAGTATTTTAAACCTTGCTGAAGTAGGACGTGAGATACGAAAGATATTTGGTATTGTTGAATTAAAAATATGGTTTATAGCAGAAGATACATCAGCTATTGATCAAGTAACCTATTTTAACTCTGCTGATATTATTATTGCAACACATTCTTCACAACTTACTAATCTTGTTTTCTCTAGATCAGGTACTTCTGTTATTGAGATACAACCTGAAGTCGGTGAAGAGTATTCGTTTCGAAATATTGGTCTTGCTGTTGGTTTAGATTATTATATGCTGAATAAAGGACATCAATATGATAAAAGTAGAGATCCTAAGAGTAAGAAAGAGAACTCTTCTTCTTCTATATCGTCATCGTGGAGATTATGGGATTATCATGTCAATATTACCATGTTATCAGAAGCTTTACAAACCATTAAAAGAAAGCATCATTTTGGTTGATTTACTCATGATATTCTTTGACCTTTATGATATTTTCTTTCATTTTATTTTTTTAATGTTTCATTAACATTTTCAATTTTCTTTGTATTCCATTTCCATTCACTTGCACCTATTATAATTCATATCGTGTAGGAGTATTATTTCTGTGCTTTCAACTAAGAACTCTTTCACTTAAAGTTGTAGGAATAAACTAAACACTTTACAGTAACACTAATTATTTACCACTCTCTCTCTCTTCAGAAGAGTAATTGATATTGAACTATAGAACGATAAACTTAGTTTATTCGATATTTCAAACTAATTTCTTAAATTTATTCATGAAAGTCTTCTTATTGAGGACGGGAACATCAGTATTCCTTTTATTTCATAAAACAGCGCTGCATGATTACTCTGTCTCTCGATAGAATAGTCCTCTGCATTAAAGCACATCTTGTTCGTGCACCACTGCCAACCCACAACATTTTATGCACACCACCTACTAATAGGAGAAGATGAGAGATAAAAGACTTTCAACATGAAACACAATCTAATTGAAGAATCTAAACGACCATA
>VKHI01000342.1:0-14701 GCA_015145745.1 Poterioochromonas sp. DS
GCAACCTCTTGCAACACTGTCACTTGAAGGGGCGACTCGAAGGATTGGACGACACCCTCCTCGTTCTTGGAGTCAAATCGAAAAGAATTGGGGTTATAAGCGTGTATACGAGCATGGAGGCCTTGATTCGTCGCACATACTATCGTATGACCTTTACAGAGAGACGGATTTTGAGAGATATACTCAGCAGCCCAATCAGTGTGCTCCCCTAAAAGACACCATAACAAAAGACTCAAACAGAAAACATATCTCCAAACCTAGGATACACAGCCGCCCTGGAACGAACACTTCTTCCATCATCTAATCTCTCAACAGTTAAAGATAATAGCTTCTCTTTATTTTACGTTATCCATTCTCAAGAGTCTTTTTCGTTTTTTCGTTTTTTCGTGTTATGTTGTGTTGTGTGTTCAAACTGCCCCATGTCCTCTGCCCTGGCCCAAAGCATTCTTTCAGTCTTTGATCGAAAGATCCAATTTTCTCTTGCGAATCGAAGCAATTCACCACCTTCAACCGACCCCAACGATCCTACTCATCCTAATCCTCTGATAATATTGAAATATGAGCGATCTACCTGACGGATGGTATCAGTATCAGACTGAAGATGGTCAAGTAAGGCAGTGATGATCGTTCTGAACAGTTGTTGACTAACGTTGATATGGAATAGTTTTACTACTATAATGAGAAGTCAGGAGAGACTACATGGGATAAACCTGTTGCACCAAAGAAGGCTGCAGCACCGGCAGGTAACTTTCCTTCTTTGCATCTTCATGGACGCGATAACATTTCTCTCCGATAGCTGCACCCGCTCCTGCCGCAGCGACCCCTCGACCAAATCCACTAGGAGGCGGTGGTGGCGGTGGAGGTATGGGAGGATTACTTGCTCAAATTCAGGTTGAGTCTTTTTTCTTCTTTACAAATGAATCCTTATTTTTATTTGTCTTTTTAGAAAGGAGCCAAGTTGAAACACGCTGAAACCAAGGATACATCAGTGCCTAAAGGTGCAGGAGCAGTGGTTGAAGGTGGTTCTTCATCATCTCCACCTCCTTCTGCAGCGCCTGCTGCTCGTCCTGCACTGAACATTCCTGGCTTAGGACCAGCAGGAGGTGGAGGTGGAAAGGGAGGAGGATTTTCCGAGATCATGAAAAAGAATAGAGAAGCCGCAGCAGCTAAAGCATCAACTGCTCCTCCAGCAGCCTCTGCTCCAGCTCCAAGTCCAGCCCCTGCAGCAACCAAAGCCCCCGTGTCCACTCCACAACCAGCCCAAGCTTCAGTTCGTCCAAGCAGCTCTGCGCCAGCTCCTGTTCAATCTTCAGCTCCAGCAAGCAGTAATAATAATTATAGCTCCCCAGCTTCGAATGGATCCAGCGGTGGTGGAGGAGTCGATCCTGCTTACGTGAAGCAATTGGAAACAAGGTATGCGATTTAGAATATTCTCACCGCAACCTATTGCTGACTTCTTTTTGTTTAGATTGGCCTCTCTTGAAAGCAAAATTGACAAGTTCATGAGACACTTTGGTGTGAATCCATAAATTTTCACCTCTTGTTTCTCCTTCGTATCTTTTTCAACCCACCTTCCTTCCGCTTTCTCACGTATGTAGCATCTTTGCAGCGATTTTACTTGTCTGTCTTTATTGTCGCGCATTAGAAGGTTTTCATTTTTTCTTTTCATTCATTGTTCCTTAAGTACGAACTCAGAACTTACGACGGTTCTATACCCATCTTACGAACTAGCCTAAGCCAAAACTCTTGCTTTACCATTCTCTTCATGAGTGAATTCAGTTGTAGAAGAGAACAAATGACAGATTTGTGTAGTCACAGTGTGATAGGAAGGGTTTGGAATGAGAGTATATTCTCATTATTTTACATTGATTTGTTTCAATCATTCATCATTCATTGTACATCGAGAGATTTGCTGATCGTTGGAGAGAAATACCGGAGATTTAGATTAATCCAGCAGTCTTCTTGGCAGGCTTGGCAGTGGTTCCTTCTCTGAAACCATTCTTGAATCGTCTTGGTAAAGTCTTCAAGTATCTTAATCTGCCAGTGCCAGTTGTTCTCCTTCTCTTGGCCTTCTGTCCCCATTCGACTGTTGTGGATGAAATAATCATTGATAATTTACTAAAGAATTGATGGACTGTGACTTACATGATCTGATCTTAGCTCCAGGGTAACCGCAGCTAGCGCAGGTCTTCTTTTGCTTATGATAGGAGATCTTTCCGCAGCGACGGCATGCGGTGTGGGTCTTGGTGTGTCTCTTACCGAAACTTTGAGTACCTTTGGTCTACATTCCAGAGGGGAAATAATTAGTAATGAAACTCAAAACGGTAAAGAAAGAATTTTCCACTACACCAACTCAACGACAAAAGCACCAAACAAATTTCAAAAGCACATTGCCATTCAAGGCATAATAGAAGACTGAAAACAATAGTGTCGTTGAGCTGCTGGAGATGTTTGGAGGCTTACCATTCTTTAAAGTATTGAATGATTGATTATTTGATCAATGTGTGTCTTTGTCTAACACCACACAAAATCACCAGCCAACAAAACTCGACTTTTACAAAATTCTTGACGTGAAAGAAAAAGTGGAAAATTAGGATATTTCAGAAACTCTTTATTTTTAAAACGTAAAATAAAAAGAATAACTCTACTTTAGGTTTGGTTGAGAGTTTTGCTTCGTCATGATTCAAGTTTAATTAGTGATCGATTTGCATAAGAGATAGCGCTTGAAATTTTATCAGACGAAACTACACCACGGAAAAAAAGTCCTCAGTGCTCGACAATCATTTTTAAGCGTTAACTATTTTGTATCGAATATTTATTTACAATAAGATGAAGCAAACAAGAAAGAGATCGATATTGTTTATATAGCAGTTCCTCGTTCAAGGTTCTGTCTTATTTCAACAGTATATTTATCGAAAGACTTCTTTAACTTCTTATTAAATTGAGCATTCTTTTCATTCACGTAATCCACATCTTCTGCATCAGTATGCATACGACGACGACTAAACTTTCTTCGTTGTTTCTCTCTATCTAAGACATCTTGTCTTACACGGTCCAAAGCCTCTGTGCTGACCTCATTGTTCACGCGACCATAGTCGAAGGGATTGATCTCCAAAGAACTGGACTTTCCTTCTGTAGATGAAGAGTTAGGCTGTGATAGCTTCGTCTTCTCCAGCTTTTCTACTCGCTTTTCATAGGCTCTGTAATAAGCATCACTAGTGAAGGCATTGAGACCATAGGTGGCAGCTGTCTCCTCCTTCTGTTTATTTCTAGCAATCGTCCACTCTGCTTCAGCAGCTGTCGTCGATAAAAGCTTGTTTAAGGAATTAGGGTCTTCTTTCTCTTTCTTCTTATCTTTCTTATTCTTTCTCGCTCCTTCTTCCTCGTCAGACTGATCGTCATCGTCCTCGTGATGACCGCGCTTACGTCGAGACTTTTGATTTATTCTTTTGAACTCCTCTTCAACCTCTTTCTGATTTGCCTTTCTTGCTTGATTCATCTTTAATCGTAAATCAAATAATTTCTTTTCAAACTCATTCATTGGTGGAATAGCCTCACTCTCTTCAACAATATCCTTCTCACTTTTCTCCTTAGACCCACTCTGATCTATCTCAGGTATTCTTTCTTCCCCATCTTTCAATGATTGAGTGGTATTACTATGAGTATTATTCGTTGTTATTGGTGTTTCCTCCATCTCACTTGTTGTGATGTGACAGTGAGACCTGTGATGCCTTATATTGAGAAGGCGGCAGTTGTGTGTATTTTATTGCGATGATGTTAATCTTTATTACGACACTGTTATTACTCGTTCAGACTGTTCAATCGACGGATTGGTATCATAGTTATTGGTGTGGCCATGGTCTTCAGTATTTAGATGATTCAAAATGTATGAAGAAATTTCCTACAAGTTTTAATCGTGATTGGACTTGTTCTGTGCCAATTGAAGAAAATATCCCTGAAGGATTTGTGAAAGATGATATTCTTTCTTCTATATCACTTGATACAACCTCATTGACAAAGTATGTCAACGATTCTTCAGTCAATGTCTGCGCGGTGGTCACGAAAAGAGTGAAAGATGTCTCTGCTCCTCAAGGCTTTTCTCTCTATAATCGCTACTTCTGCGCTGGTGAAACAAGTGCAAAGACTGGGTATGAGACATGGTCCAGGTAAGTAGAGATTATCGTGTGCAGATAATCTCTCTAATGTGTGTTCATAGCTCTAAGATCTTTGCTATGGCGAATGCTGCTGGTCATTTAAGAAGCAATGAAACAAAATGCGGAGCTGGGAATGCTCACAATGAGTTATTTGGTTTAGATGGTACTGTGTCGGGCAAGCATGGCGCCACACCGTTGGGTGATTTAGCGACTATCGTGTGCTCCTATGATAGCACTGCGGGATACTCCTCCAACTCACTGTCCTCTTACTTCCACGACATAGGCTGGAGAGATCGTCTCAACAACCTCCTTCATGACTGGTTAAAGGTTTCAAGCTCGGAGACTTTGGGAGGGAACTACGGTGAAGCGACGCCCAGTGATCTGGGCTTCACTGTGACCGAGGCTGATGTGTCAGGCGAAACCACATGTGCTGTGGATAAAGATCCTTGGCCTACAAAACATGATAATACGATCTCAGCACTAACAGAAGTTGAACTCACTCGTCGTATTGCCCTTCATAGAGAGCTGGCAGAAAGCTTTCGCTTCCCTGGCGCCTCATGGACTGACATGAAGGTGAGACGAGCCTTATCATATCGATAGAAATCTCTAAACTGCATCTTTATAGCGTATTCTCTACGGTGCGGAGAAGTCAGTCTTATTCCCTGGCTTACAGTGGGGTGGTATGACGTCAGACACTGCGATCTTTCTGCAATCGGCCGATCGAATGACGGCACTATTAGAGGATGAGACTTCTCACCAGGGAGAATGGAGAATCTTCAGTAAGCTTGGTGCCGGATATTCCTCTAGTCGCTATCGAGGAGAGATCGTGAGCAATGCATACACCTGTCTCCCTCGTTATGACGCAGGCAAGGCTGTGGGAGGATATGAGTTCACCATCACTGTGCGAGGCTCTGTACCGAATGACTCGAGCTTAAAGCAGGTGGAAGCGAAAGTGTTGGATGCTTTCAATGGGACAGTGAACTTTTTGTTAGACAGCTTCTCCTATTAATAATGATTAGATTATTATATGAGAGGTATTGTTGTGAGTACGGTATATTATAATGAGTGATTCTTGTTTCTTGTGGTTGTTATTGTTTTTTATTGTTTTCGTTCATGTTACCAGCTTATGATTATCGTTGATCATCATCTTAATATAACTTACAATGTAAGATATCATCATTTCAATTTGAGATCTTAGAGGTAACTTTCAATTCCCACTCCGATTCATCAGACCAAAGCTTTAGGAGTTTATCATTTCCTCGTAATTTTGTTTCAATAGTGTATTTTTCATTTGTGGTAAGATCGATTCAATGTCTAGTCTTTCTGTTAGTAAGGAACATCTGCCACTGCGTATCCCCCCAACGGAAGCAAGTGATTGTGAACATCTCCCCAATCAGTCGCATTATGGTATGAGGTAGGGTAAGAAGAGCATCAAGCTTATTATTCAACTCTTCCAATGAATCGTTCAGCCGACGATTAAACAAGTGGATTGCATAAGTGACGAATCGACCCGTTTGATATAAGGGGATGCTCACTCAAAGAATTTTGCTAAAAGCCTCCTTGCATTGTTTTCAGAAAACTTCGTGATCTTCTACAGACACCTTCTTCAAGATAAGTGTTTCGAGAGTCTTTTCATTAAAGCACCTATCCAATGTATATAGTTGACAGAGGATTTAAGCAATTGCTTTAATCAGTAAGGTAATTAATTAATTCTTAGAAGGAAGGAAATCTTCTCTTCAAAGTTCAAAAATAAATAGGAGTTGCATTCATAAGTTTAATTATCTCATAGAGTTGTTGTTTTGTTGGGGTATTCTACGAACTACAAAAACAAGTTGTTTTCCGAAACAATAATTGTTTTCACTTAGTCGTTTAAATCTTATTCGGATCTCAGAGCTATTCGGATCTCGGAGGTGTTCAGATTTTGTGGGAGGGTGTCTGATCGTCTCTCTCAAACAAACAATAAGACAAAGCACAAAGCAATACTCAACAAATAGAGTCCATTTGAAGGACAAGATGATGATTGTTCAAAATTTTCAAAGGGTTTTTCTTTGTTTGTCTTTGATAGGATTGTACTTTTTGAGGTTAATGCCCTCGACTCACGCGATACAGTTCTCTGATTGTGAGAATTTACTATTGGCAGAGCATGCGACAGAGTTCATGATGATGTTTTTCTTTAAACCTCAATATGACGAGTGTTTGAATATTATGAATTCTGTGTTGGGAGAGAACCATCCAGATACTCTAAAGGCAATGACACGACTCGCTGCTTGGTATATGAATAAAAGCGAGTATCGAAAGGCATTGCCTCTGTACGAAGAGTGTTTAAGAATGAGTAAAGTTATATCAGGAGAGAATCACCCCAATACATTGAGCGCGATGAACACTTTAGCAAATATCTATTTTGATCTGGAAGAGTATGGGAAGGCTTTATCACTTTATGAAGAGAGCTTGAGATTGCGAAAAGTTGTATTAGGAGAAAATCATCCTGATACGTTAACGTCTATGTACAGTTTAGCTGTTTGCTATTCTAAGCAAGGAGAGGCTGAAAAGGCCCTGCCTCTGTTTGAAGAGTGTTTGAAGATACGAAGAGCGGAACTAGGAGAGGACCATCCTGATACATTAGAATCTATAACCTATTTGGCAACATTTTACAAGGAACATGGAGAGCCTATGAAAGCCTTGCCATTGTACGAAGACAGTGTGAGGGTGAGTAAAGTTGTATTAGGAGAGAGCCATCCCGATAGATTAAGATCAATGAACAATTTAGCTGTGTTATATGATCATCGAAAAGAGTATGAGAAGGCCTTACCTCTCTACGAAGAGAGTTTGAAGATGAGTGAAGTTGTATTAGGAGATCATCTTGATACATTTATCACAATGGTCAATTTAGCTGGCTTGTACCAGTCGCAAGGAGAGTATGGGAAGGCCGTAACTATGTACGAAGAGTGTTTGAGGATGGGTAACATTGTATTAGGGGATAACCATCCTTTTATTTCCTCCGTGAAGAGTGGATTGGAAAACTGTCTGAATTTATTGAATTCCTCCTGAATCACTTGAATTACCTTCTTTTTATTGTTCAACTCTTTTTTTTTCTCGAAGAAACATTCAAATTAAATTCAAAATTATCACAATATAATGATAATATCTACTCTCATGTGCTTCTTTTTAACTTTCATAATAGGTCGAACTATCATCATTACACTGGAGTTGTTCGAACTTACTTACGGTCGAATCAAAATTGATCACCAGAATGTAAATTAAACAAAAACAAATATAATGAATACTAGAAGAATCCTATGCGAAGCGTCTTATAAGAGAAGCTATCATTCATACATTCGTCAATCATACTAGAAAGATTATTTTTATTCTACGCTGTAGGAGCACCTTCTCATTCACTATTAGGCGATGTGTTGTTCTTTACAAAGTATTGCGATCTTCTTGATAATCTTATTTATTCTTGCCTTTGATTTTGTCCAAGGAACAAATGATACCGTAGTTCATGGAAGAATATTTGGGAAATCGAATGGAAGTGAGTTACATCATCCATCACAACACAAACAACCTCACGCAATACAATTAAATGAGGGAAATGTGACCAATAATCCTTTGTTTAAGCAATTGTTTGCTCATGATCAACAACACTCGATTGACGGTCTTGTGAGGCGAGGAGTTCAAAATATTCATCCAGAGAAGCTATTCCCAACAACCAGTACAACCACATCAGAGGCAGCGGGAGCTCCAACGAGTTCCATTTCAATGGAACAAGTTGTTGCCGAAGTGCAACACATGAAATCGATGAAAGGGAAGCGGAAGAAGTCTCAGAAGAATCATAACAAACACGGACAAGAGACCGAGCAAGACGAAGGGAAAGACAGCAGGAAAATGACTCGATCTCTCAGAGGAGATAGAAGCGACAACAATCATCGGAGAGGAGAGGAGATCAATGCTTTCAATGAAGAGAGTCCCATTGAGTTAGGCGGGGAGAGAGCGAGTAGTAGTGATAGCCCTACCACTAACAATGGTAGGATAGGTACGAATAAAGGAAATGGTAAAGTAAATAAAGTGAAGAAGTATCGAACATCACGAAGGAAGAAAGGAAGTGGTACAGGACCATCTGGTACATCAGGACGAGGTGATGGTAGTGGTAACAATGAGATGACGAGAGCCAAACAAATGTCCAGAACTGTTGATCGCATCATTCAAGAGTCTGATCGCTATCACATGTGGTGGACTGGTCCTCTTCCTGAGACTTCTTCTTCCTCTGATAATCCTCATTTCTTCTCACCTGAGAGATGGGCGGCGAGTCATCGCCCCGAGCAACACGCTGTCTTCACAGTCGCCTTCCAACAAGGAAAGAGCGACCAAGTGATCTGCTCTCACCCGAATCAATTTATTCTTTATCTTGGAAGTTTACGGAAATACTTCTCAGGCGATATCGTCATGGCAATGGACATCGATCTCTTGAATGACGTCACTAAGCGAATCCTTCTCCACTACCAAGTGATCGTCTATCTGCTGCCTAAAGATTTGTGTTCCAAAGAAAGCAGATTTATCTACTGCGGTTCAGAGGAAGAGAGAGTTCCTATGACAGCCTTCCGCTATTACTTCTATGAGAAGTGGTCACTTCAATACAATGAAACTTCACTGATTCTTTTATCAGACTTTCGTGACGTCATCTTCCAAGGAAATCCATTCCAATACCAATTGAATGAATGGTATCCATCCTATTCATTGGCGGTCTTTCAAGAGTTTTATCCCAATATGCTCATTCAGAATTGTGTGTTCAACAAGCAATTAGTGCAGGAGTGTTATGGTAATGAGATCTTAAGAACGATAGGATCTCGTGTGATTATCTCTTCTGGTGCGATGATTGGAAGTCGTGATGGAATATTGGTTTGGTCGAATGCTATGACGAAGGTAAGCATTGTTTAATATGGTTAACTTGATACTTGACGTTCTTCTTTCTGATAGCAACTTCAAGATGCTCCCGGAAGAATGGTGGAGACACGATGCAGTTCAGGAGGAATCGAACATTCGTTCATCAATTATCTGATCTATTACTCGAAGCTTCGAGGTATTCTTCGGATCAGACTATTCCATCACGGTGAAGGATCTGTTAACTCTGTGGGAGGATTGCAGCCGAACACCGTTCAAGGAAATCTCACAGGAAGCTTGCAATCGTTCTGGAAGTTATTATCGAAGGATGGAGTTGTGTTGAATTGGAATGGTGAGGTACGTCACTCTCCTGCTTGTTAATCATTCTTTCTTCCTCTTATGCTTATTTCAGGCGTCACCAGTGGTGCACCAGTTAGATCACTTCTCTGACGAACTCATGGCGATAGCTGAACAACCTTCCTCTCGTCAGACACTATTCCCTGATCTCAAGGTCACTGCAGAGGAGTTGAAGAAGGAGAACAGATCTCATGACTTGCTCTGGCAAGTGATTCAATCGACTCGATGTCTCTTTGACTGTAGATCGAGTGTCTCCTTCTCATAGCTCTCTTATGATGATATGAGATGATACGATGTAATGGATGTGATGTGGTATGATGTGATGATGATAGATCGATGGCCTTATTAATTTTAGTATGAAAAGATCGATAAGTCTGCAACGATGCTAACAAAGCTAAATGCTTTTCTTTCATATTTTCTAGAAGAATCTCTTCTCTTACTCAAACTACTACAAACTATAACGACGACCTCTCTTCCCTGTTCTTTCGCATCTCTTAGGCAGATATCGTGTTAGTTTAGAGAGTGGCGTTCTCCAACAACACGGCGATACCCTGACCACCACCGATGCAAGCAGCTCCAACAGCGTAACGCTTCTTGGTGCGGATGAGCTCATGAGTCAAGTGAGTGAGGATTCTGGCGCCAGAAGCAGCAAGAGGATGGCCAAGAGCGATGGCACCACCGTTAAGGTTGGCCTTGTTGCGATCCAATCCTAACTCCTTCTCACAGGCAAGGTATTGGGCAGCGAAGGCCTCGTTGATCTCAACAAGGTCGACTTGGTTCAAGGTAAGGTTGGAAGCCTTCAAGACACCGCGGATAGCCTCGACTGGTCCGATGCCCATGATGGAAGGATCGCAACCGACACGATGCCAGGCGACGACGCGAGTCAAAGGAGAGAGGTTGTGTTGCTTCACAGCATCATCTCCAGCAACAACTAAAGAAGCAGCACCATCACAGATACCAGAGGCAGAGCCAGCAGTGACGAGGCCGTTCTCCTTGAACACTGGCTTGAGCTTCTGTAAGGTGGCTAAGGTGGTCTCAGCACGAGGATGCTCATCAGCAGCGAACACTTCCTTTCCCTTTCTGCCGTGGATCTCAACTGGAGCGATCTCAGCATTGAAAACACCGTTAGCGCGGGCAGCTTGGTAAGTCTGCTGAGAGCGGAGGGAGTAGTGGTCGCAGTCCTCACGAGTGATGCCATACATCTCTCCTAACTTCTCTGCAGTAAGACCCATAGGTAACTTAGCATAAGAGTCAGATAAACCAGCCCAAAGAGCATCTTCAGCCTTCAATCCCTTGCCTAAAGCGACTCCCCAACGAGCAGCAAGACCAGAGATATGTAAAGGAGTTTGGGACATACTCTCAGTTCCTCCAGCCACAACAATCTTAGAGTTTCCTAAGATGATGGATTCAGCAGCTAAAGCAACAGTTTCAAAACCAGATCCGCAAAGACGGTTGATGGTTAAAGCAGGAGTCTTGATAGGTAACCCAGACTTCAACCCGACGTGACGAGAGAGATAGGAAGCATCTAAGCTGGATGCAATCACATTTCCAAAGATACTATGATCAATGTACTCAGGATTAACTTTCGCAGAAGCTATAGCAGCCTTCGTAGCAACAACAGCTAAATCAGTAGCAGAAACTTCCTTTAACTTGCCACCAAAGGTACCAAAGGCAGTACGCTTAGCACCAACGATGAAGATGTTCTTCGCAGCGAGAGACATGATTGAAGAGGGTTGTCGAGTAGAGTAGTGTAGGGAGGGGAGGGGTTATTATAAAGTGAGTCTAATAGTGGAGTTGCAGTTAGAATAATAATGCAATGCGCTGAAAATAGGGTGTGTAAGCAGAAAACACGACTTTCTGCAAAATCGACTTTTCATGTGACGAGTCTTCACAGCTTGTCGGTCATGATGTAGAGGGCTATTGGAGAAGCTGTATCGGAGACAGTGATGGGAATCCTGTGCGGCCGCACCCGCATTGCGGCCCGCATTTGCGGCCCGCACGCATCCTGTATGAGGTAGTCTCTATAAAGCATTTATCTATATACCTATTGAAAGCGTTGAATGATTATTTGTTTGGAGAAAAACGCTTGTGAACTAAAGCAATCACGTTCGAAACTTGTTTTGGAGTCTTTGGTTCAGGAAGTTCTGTCAGAGGAGCAACAACATCTTTGTTCTCAGGAGTAAATCTCGGGAAGTCGTAATTAACAGTGTTGAAACAAATAAATCCGTACTGGTTTTGTTGAAACCACACTGGATTAAAATGTATACCTACTTCACTGGGTTCATCATAGTTAGGACTTTCATTTCCGTGTTCAACAAGATCTTCATTGCTTATTGTTAAGTCATCCTCATAAACTTCAGTAAGCAGTTGATCAATCGCTTCACCCGATAAGTCTTCGGGATCCTCAACAGCTTGATTTTCCTCAGGAATATCCAACAAAACCTCGAACTTTCTTTTGGTACCCTTTTTAGCGGCATCATGATTGTTATAGAACATCGTAATCACAGAAGATTGGTAAACATTTTTCATTAGTAAGCGATTTCTTCTTTTACTTTGGTGCCAATCGAATAAACTAAACACTCGCTCTGGTCCTGCTGCATGTGCTTTGGCTGTGTGTAAATAAATAGCAAGTTTTGCAATCATGGAAATTTCAGCTGGGCGATCTGTCAATAATTTTCTCCACCAATCCAAAACGTTAAAAGCTTCACCACCAAATCCGCGGAAACAAAATGGCTCTTTCCAGAACGCATAAGCCTTCATCTGATCTACCAAACTTCAAGATCTTCCTCGGAGTAAAGTCTCCGCTTGAACATTATGATCGCAGCTTCAATGCTGATTAACTTCAACACATCCTCAGAAACGGAAAAAGCCCCTCGAAATCTTGGGTCTAGGTATAATGCAAGAAGACTTATCACAGGAGGAATCTCGACAGTGCGTTTATTGAAAGCAAACTGAATATGCGCTTTAACAGAATCATCGAAAGTACTTGCTCCAAGAAAGGAGCAGATGGAGCGAGTAAGATAAATCCAGTACCGCGCAACATCAGCGAGACTCGATTCGTTACTTTGGATGCTCATGATGACATCTGAAAATGGTTTCAACAAGTGATAGATGTCACTAAGGCGGGTCCAAAATGCACCATCCATAATGATTTTGGAAACGACAGGACTTGGAATTTCCTGAGCGTGGAGCATGCTAATTAACACTCGTTTATGTTCAAGGACCGAACTAATGCAGAGAAATGTTGACGTCAAACGAGTTGTATTTGAGGATTTCAAACCGGTATTGATCGGAGGCTTCGACTCTTTTGCGCGCTTCGTTAAATTTGCTAAGGTTAGATGAGACGCACGAACAAAGGTTACAATCTTTTGACACAAAGTAATTACTGCCTTAATGCTTGGATGTCCCATGACACTTCCCATAGTTACACCAAATGCGTGCATAAAGCACCTAATTTTTAAAATGTGGCGACAGTCATCCCTCTGAACAAGAAGGCTTCTCGCCAATTTCATGTTTGCAGCATTGTCAGAAACAACAGCACTAATCTTTTCTATGTACTGGTAAAACTTGTTCTCCAAGTATTCAGCGGTGTGAGATTCATTGCTTGCATCGAAGTAACTGTACAGCTGCTCGGAGCCATCTTCAAAAGCTACTACGACCGCGTAGATCGACTTGCCTGTGATATCTGTCCATCCGTCAAAAATGATTGACAACATTTGAGATTCCCCAATTCGTGCCTTAATTAGATTCATTACCGTATCAAATTCCTTCGGGATCAGAACATTGCTCAGAGTCTTTCGGCACATGAGTTTGTAAGAGGGACAAATAATATTCAAGGACCTTTCGAACCACTCATTTTCAATGGCCACAAGAGGAACCGCTGCAGTCGTATACCATCTCGCCAAATATTTATTCGCTTCTATACTTTCATCTCTTGTTAAGGTTCTTCCAATAAATGTATTTAGAGTGTTTTGTTGAGGCTTTGAACCTGGAAATGAACCGCCAAAATAAGTCAGAAACAACTTTTATCTTCCGGTGTTCACTGCTAATTCCTGGACAGGTCAATAAGTGCTTCACGAAAGTGCGATTAGTCGCCAATGAGCAAGCAAACGTTTCATCGCAGAGCTTGCACTTAGCACCCTTTCTCTTTGAACGATTGTTTGAGCTTCCCTCTCTTGTGAAAAACTTGGAGAAGACACGATCATGTTCCTTTTTTAAAATATCTTCAGACATTCTTTATTTCTTGGATTGGATTGAATTAATTTGTAATTTCCTTGTAAAGCTGGATAGAGGAATTTTGATTTTTTGAAATTTCAAAATGACTTTGCAGCGTAAATTAAAAAGATACTTTTATGAAAATGCGTAATTCCATTCTGCACGGCCAGATTGTTTGTCTTAAAGAATGAATATATTAGCTCAACAAGCTCCATTCGGTGATGAGCAGGCTCTCATCGAACTTTTCACTCATATGGCAGGAAATCAATATGTTTTCCTACGAAAATCGAAACAAATTTATGAGCATTCTGATCACTATATTAAATTTCTTGCGAGGGAAATTGAGCAATATTTACCTGAATATAGAAGCGATTTTGAGCAGTCCCCCAAGTACAAGACTTATCAATCATGGATTAAACTTGTCTTGCTTGAGCGTCTCCCCCATCAAGCTCTGAAAAATGTGGTACTTATCAGTGATAAGCAAGAGATTCGCAATCTTTCACCTGAAAATAAGGCCTACAGGAAGAAATTTTCTGATGCTGTCAGCGGAGTGATGAGAAAATTGAAGAAATATATCTATGAGGACTGTAGACAGTATCGACAATGCATCTTGTGCAGTAAGAATATAGATTGGTTATTAGTTATGTGTGTAGGTTGTAAGACTTGTTTCCATCTAGGATGCTTAAAAAGATTTGGAAAAAGGTGTTCCCGCTGCAATCGTTCCTTTCAGAAAAATGACAAGTCCTTATTAAGCATAACTAACTAGTGATAAAAATGAGCTCAAGTTGCTGATTCCAATGATACAGTTTTCGGGCCCATCCGAGCAGTATTTCTCGAGAAAATCGACCTCAAAGTGCTGCTCGACGCTCCTTTCGCGCCTTGACCTCCAGACCACTTAGATTTATTCTTTTATGCTACGTTAGGATATCTGTTGAATATAATCTTAAATCGATATTGTCCCCAACCTCTAGAGACAGTGCATGATTTCAAAGACTTGTCATTTCTACAGATCTCTACAATAAACGCTTTTTCGATTTTTAAAAAGCGCTTTTCATTTCCCGCAGTGCGGCCGCACGCATTTCAAAATAGGCCGCCCGCAC
>VKHI01000343.1:0-32642 GCA_015145745.1 Poterioochromonas sp. DS
GATGATGAAAGACATGTTAATATGGATACTTCATCTCTGCTTATTACCTTCACAGTGTCTTATGGTTCTATCCTTGCGAAGAGAAGGAATACTGTGACGTTTCGTCTTGTCTGTCCATGTGGAGATACATGGCATGATCCAGGTAACTTAAGTCTTTGTATTGTATGTTTATCTCTAATCTTTGTTGACTAATATAGGCTATGATCTAAATATATTGGCTGAAACTATAGCTTGTCTACCGAATACTCCACCTCCTTCCATGCTGACAGTCTCACCTCTTACAATGCTTCTCACGGTAAGACAATAAATTATTGTTCATAGAGTGATTTTCATTGATATGTATATGTAGGATCCAACTCAAAGCCCATGTCACTACATTAGCGTTAATAACGTCATTCGAAGAGAGTTTAACTATGTACATGGTCATATGTCAGAGTCAGTGGAGGCAGCAAATACTATCGCAATGAATTCTTTGTCTTCATTGAGAATAGCTGCGGTCCCGAGATAATGTTGTGTAAAGTTGTATTATCGTTGTTATGAGGAGTGTGTTGTGAGATGTTAATAATGCAAGATTTGGTCTCGAAAACATAATGTTACAACAACATTTAAAAGAAGAGTCATAAAATTTGCCTTATACTCGTGTGTAAGAAATTTCAATACAGTGAAATAGCTCATTCATTCCTTTAATCTTCATTTGATTGATGCCTCATACGCGACAGATATTTTCTCTTTTTGCGGACCTGCAACTAAAAGGAATGTCGGAGGCTGTTATCGGGACAACGTCCTCGGATATGGTGTTAAAACCCCTTTTCTTCTTAGACCTCTCGACCTGAAGAGGAGTAGAGGGACTGAAAGGAAAATTAGAGATTGTTTCAGCGACGATCTCTTCCTTCTCCTGTGGCTCTGATCTTGTGTCAGGAGAGATTTTCTTCATCGCAGAGGAGGAGACAGAGGCAGAGGTTTGAGATAATCGTTCCCAAACTTTTACAGAAGTTTCTGGTTGTGTCTGTAAATCCTTAATCTCACTCTCAATTCTATTTAGAAAGAATTGGTAATAATCTACAATCGCCTTCTGAAATATGGATCCAAGAGGATAACGCTGACGATAATCGCTTTGCATCGCTTGATATAATTGCGGAGAGATCGTAGAAGATTCAATGTAAGCATCATCGAGGTCTATAAATTTAATTCTGCACTTCAGTGAGGAGTAAGAAGATGAGGATGATGAGGAGGAAATTGTTGCTTCGAATTTGTAAAATAGATTTGATAAGCGAATATCAGTAAGAACAACACCTGATTCTTTTAAAAGCGAAATTGCTATTTTAAATTCATCAAGAAAGGACTCAACGTCTTCTTCCAATAATTCATCACCTCTCTTCCAACCATCTTTTCTGAGATCTTCATAAACTAAAAAAGGATGACCAGAGAAGAATTTCTGTGGTTGATACTTTTCCGTGCTTCCTGATAAATTAGAAAGTTCCAATAATTTCTTATGAAAGCAGTTCAGTAATTCTTCACTCGATGGTGAAGGGTATCCCACAGTTCCAATAGGATAATGGATGTATCTCGTTGCATCGCTTTTGGAGAGTGTGTAGAAGATATGTAAGAGCCTTGTCGCTGCTGCGTATACGCTTCTCTCTGGGTTAGGTGTGGGTGGAAGAACCATAATTGGTTTGTAAAAGAATTTTCCAGTTAAGGAAGCTACCAGGTTCTCAGTTCTATTCTGCAGTTCTTTTCCTGGAACAGGATTCGTGACATTAGTATAAACAATATCAGTTAAAAAATAAGCAAAAGTCAAGATCCATTTTCGAACGATCTTAAGATCTTCCTCAGATCGAAGGTAATATGGTCTTGAGATCATTTGTGAGCAAGGAAAGAGTTCGTCAATTAAATATGTGCAACCAAACTGGAAGGTCAGCCCTGCCGTAATAATAAACGGGACAAGAACTTGGTTCTTATCAAAGCCAAGCCTGTACTGGTCGAAACAGCATTCACCAGACATTAAAGTGGCTTGAGGGATGGCCATCTCTACAGAGCTTTTTAAGGATTTCGCCTCTGATGCTAAAAGATGAATATCATGATTGTTAATGGTACAACAAAGGACGGGTTCGGGATAAGTCTGATCCTTTGTTAATATATAACTCATGTTCACAGAAACAGTAATCTCTTTCTTAGTTTCAAATGATAGATTGATATTCTTCCCTCTCAGAATTTTATTTGAAAGATCGGTTAAAGTCTTCATGATTAAATCCAAATTGGGTCGAGTAAACGCATTCTCAGGAAGTTTGAGAGATTTGGCGTTTAGTCGAAAAGATAACATGGAGGACAAATTTATCTTTGATAGGAGGTCTTCTGATAAAACTTCTTTTTCATCCATTTCTTCATATCGAACCAACAATTGTTGAATAACAGGTCGATCAAAATAGACTTCTGGCCCTAAAGGGTAAGACGCGAAGTCATAATCTTGGCTATCTATCATCGCACTAGCGGAAGTTATGCGCTTCGGGATCCTCCAAGACCCTTCTTCTGTATTTAGATTAGAAAGAAACAAACTCTGAGACAATATTCGAACGAACTCACGTTTTTGTTCCGATGATTTTGCGAAAAGTTCTTTTCTTCGTTTCTTAAGGTCCTTCAAGGAATGCTTCAATTCTGTAGAGTTGGCCTCCAACTGTGTTGATCGATCATTAAAACTTTTCCATAAAGCTCTCAAACCTATCAACTCCTGCTGCTCAGGTGGAGTTCTATCGTGTGCTTCGAACTCTTCGATTTTTGCTTTGGTCTTTTTGATATTCTGCTCAAGCTCTTTGAGATTTTGGATTGCTTCTGTGATTTCTGTTTCTGTCATTGTGATTTCATCTTCGATTTCAGCGATTTCTGATTGTAACGAATCAATCATCTTTATCTTGCCAGAGTTAAATGTTAAATGAATCAATATGTGTATTGTCAATTTAAAAGAAATTACAGTTGACTTTAAATCTATACATCATCTATCTAATACTCCACCTCCTGCTCACCTCTTACAATACTGACAGTCTCACCTCTTACAATGCTTCTCACGGTAAGACAATAAATTTTTGTTCATAGAGTGATTTTCATTGATGTTGTATATGTAGGATCCAACTCAAAGCCCATGTCACTACATTAGCGTTAATAACGTCGTTCGAAGAGAGGCTAACTATGTCATGGTGTCAGAGTCAGTGGAGGCAGCAAATACTATTGCCATGAATTCTTTGTCTTCATTGAGAATAGCTGCAGTGCCGAGAAAATAGACTGTTGTGTGGTAGTTGAATTGCGTTGTTATGATTAATTTATTTGCTTAAAATAGAACGTTGATAGTGTACGTTTTCTATTGAAAAGAAGAAGGCTCTCGAGGATTGCTTTTCCCTCAATTGATTGAAATAACAAAATAAATGGTAGAACAACAAATGTTATTCAGTGTTCGCAAATGTTCTTTATTCGGATCGTTTAATCGGTATTTTCCCATTCTATTGAGAAGAATCATTTTACTGCTTGTGTCACATCTACATCTGCATCTACATCCACAAAGCTTGCTTCATAGTTTCTTTGTATCCCGCTTTTATCCCCTAAATTCACGGTTCGTAAAGTTACGCTACTTGCTACGCCTGTCTTATCTCGAGAGTTTTTATCATCAACTGAAATCATGCCAACACAATTTCAAGTTCAAGATGTCATTGACTGTGTTCGCGATTCCCCTGATGGTAAAATGCAGATGCGGGAAATTAATGTGAAATTTAACTTTACCATAGCACAAGAGGTAATTCTCCTTACTCCGTCTTTCAAATAATGTTACCAAATAACCTCATTACAGATTACTCAATCGAGTGAATACAAGCAATATTTTATTGTTAAAAAAGGTGGAATTGTTTCTTTAAATCACGAAATTCTCGCCCCAACTGGATATTCTATCTTACTGAAGGATAGGCGACCAATTCCCCCGTCCTCAAATCGATCGGTTCCTCTGAAGGTTGTTCGAGAAAGATTGTTAAATCTTGTGAAGCTTGCTGGAAAGAATGGTATAGTTGGATGCTTTATTCCACCTCAGTATTTAAAGGAATATGGGGAGGAGTTAGAACTTCGGGAGAGCGGATCAAAAGTCAAGCTAATAACGTTGATGGGTGATCTACCGGAAGTAGTCATGCAGATGGAAAATTCTCAACCAGTTTATTATTTGAAAATCCATAAAGCAGCTCCTCCGACTCAATCAATGAATAGTAACCTTAAAGCTTCGATTGCTGCCCCAACATCTTCAAGTAATGTAATTCCGATTGATCCGATGATAATTCAAAGACAACCTGTCAGCAATCTTTTAAAAGCTACGCAAGTTGTGCCCCCAACGCCTCCCAAGGCTCCGTCGGTTGCTAATCATGCACCTACTTCGACCACCAAAGCCAATACTCCTCTTGGCCTCTCCGCTTCAGTTGCAGTGAATTCTTCAAAGCCACCCGCCAACACAACTGTCCCAAATATCATTCCACCAATACCTTTGCCATATTCTTCAATGGCTAATATCTTGAAAAAAGATGCTAGCAATAATAAATCACATTACTTGATGTATTCGAGTAGATCCAACTCTTTCATCGGGATGAATGAAGCAATATTCCTCGGTGGGAACTTATTAGTTGATCAGAAATATGCTGCCCTAGATCTTGAAGGCTTTGATGATAGTTACTCAGATTATTCCCTCGCTCAGTTGAGCTTGGTGGATGGTACTTCTGCTCTTCTCTTCGATCATCTTGAGAACAAAGAAACTGTTCATCGTGCATTACTTCGGAATTTACTGAATGCAAAGCATTTACAGTATATCTTTATTCATGACTGTCATCATGATGTCGCAGCCTTATCGTCATCCTTTGTGAGTGAACTGTATCAGAGTGGCAAATATTTTATCGATACTCAATTAATCTATGAATACTTCCACCAGAATATCTATGGCGGATTTAATTCATGTTTGAAGTATTTCTCCTCAGATGATGATAAACATGAAACAAAAGATCTAGTGAAAAAGAAGATGAGAGATGATCCAACCTATTGGTTTCGAAGACCTCTAACCTCAGAGCAAGTACAATATGCGGCTTTAGATGTGATACTCCTACAGCGAGCAATACCATCCATTCTAAAGAAGTTCAGAGCAGCCAGCCAAGAGCTTGACGTAAATTTATTATTAGTCTTCTTGCGTGCTACAGAAAAGAGAATCGCCAATGTGTTTGCGGGTCTAAATCGCACGATAGTCTTTGATACAGAGACCTTTCAACCTGTCTCAACAGAGCTCGCAGAAGCATTAGCCGAGTTTTGTCCGAATTCAAAGTACTCACGTATGGTGTATAAGTTCGACCATCCCATCCAGTCTTTCTCGTCGGTTACAGAGTTGGTGAAGTTATTTCCAGAGAGATATATGCCTTTTCTCAACACTGAATTGTTGGACCATCATGTTTGTGACATTGTCCTTGACAAAGGTCGAGCACCATACCTTCGCATGATGGATAATACTCGACAAAACCTATTTCCTGATCAACCATCTAACCTCGTTGTTCCTGACGACTTGGTGATGATTGCAGAGAATGTTAGCGGTGGCGTGGGCAATGGTGGCAATAGTTTCGGCAGCGACAATAGAGCTGGTGTAGAGGGAGAGTTACATCGTATAAGTGCTATTCGTAGTAAGAAGACCGTATCCTCTAACAACCCACATGATAACATCATTGGTCTTACGATTCGTATCGGGAGATACTTTGTGGGGAACAGCTACATCATTTCAGATCTACTGTTCCAAGAGATGCATCGAGGTAAGAGTATCTTGGTATTAGGACCTCCAGGGAGTGGTAAGACATCGGTGATCAGAGAAATCGCTCGACAGATATCTACACTGCATCATGTGATGATAGTGGACACCTCGAATGAGATTTGCGGAGACAGTGATGTTCCACATGGTTGTGTGGGTCAAGCACGGCGAATGATGGTTCCTGACATTGACGACCAGCATAGAGTGATGATTGAATGTGTGCAGAACCATACACCAGAAGTGATGATCATCGATGAAATTGGACGGACAAAGGAAGTGAAGGCAGCTCAAACCTGCAAGCAGCGCGGAGTAAGGTTAATTGCGAGTGCTCATGGTGACTTGAGAAGCTTGTTGAAGAACGGAGAGTTGAATGGGTTGGTAGGAGGAGTTGTATCAGTGACATTAGGTGATGCTGCCGCCAAGAAGACAAACCATGGGAATAAAGTGAGTGCGGAGAGAGGCGGTGCTCCTATCTTTGAAATCGTTATTGAGGTGTCAAAGGGGAACTATAATTCCTTTCGCATCACGATGGACTCAGGGAAAACTGTTGACTTTCTGTTGGATGGAAAGGAGGGTAAAGCGGAACTTCGAGAAAGACGCACTATGGCTTCAGTGAATGAGTATGAAGCACAAGTTCAGATTATTACATCAAAGTTTGTTAACATTTAGAGGATAAATATGATTGGTCCTTTGCGTATCCTTCGAAGTTATCTTTTTATTTAGTCGTTTGATGAAGTCTCACACTCGTTTACTCCATTGTTCAATTTTTCTGCAATATTACAGTGATTGATGTTAGATGAATAAATTGTGTAAAGACGAGATGAGACAGCTCATTCGTTCCTTTAAATTCATTTGTTTCAACATCATTGGATCTCAATTTTGCCACACATTCTATCCCCTTGCCTTGACTATCTCTGTTCCATGAAAGAAAATCGTATATTTGACTTCCGTTATTTTACGCTCAGGGAAACTGAGGTTTGAAGTGCAGAAGATGGAGATGGAAAATCAGTTGAATTCTTCTTCTTCTTTGAAGAAAAGAGGTCGGAATGAATTGATTTCTTTGGATTTTATGTTAAATGTTGTATTCCCAACTATTGCTGTCAGTATCCCTCTACGTCGTAATCATCTTTGCATCATTCATTAGCTATTTTAGAATGCACAATTTCGAGTGACGTCAACTGCTAATATCGATCAGGTTTGCAAATTAAGTCTATTTCCTTGCAAATCAGTGTTAGAATGACTTTTGAATAGGATGCTACAATTTTAAAGGTTGAGAAGTTGAAGTTCCCACAGCAATGGCGAACTGAAATAACCGATATTGCAAAGCATGGACCTGCAGGGATTCCTAAAGAAGCTGTGTTGAAAGCTCTGAAGGTATCTATCGAATACTGTCAAGATAATGTAATATTGTGACAGAAAGCGCTTGGAAGCCTAACTTATACCGATGACTACGATGACTTTGAGGAGGAAATAGAACAGCCTTACAAGACTCTGCGAACAACCAATGGTCACTCTTTAGCTTCTCATGAGGATCATCCATCTTTAGAAGTATCATTTGAGGAAGGAGGTTCTTTACGGCTCGTGCTGACCATTCCTTTTATGGGGTGTCCGTTACACTTTGTGTTTGAACTGCTCCCTGTGACTCCTGATCGAATTGATGTTTTAGAAGCTGCTCTAAAAAGCTCTGAGGAAGAAATCGAGAAGTTGAAAATGAAATTGAAGACAGCTAATACCAGTTCTTTCATCTCGCTTCGTACATCGCGCTATGATGCTAATTCCGAGATTACTTGGGATATTTTTGAATATAACTCATCGCCAACAACTTTCCATCGTGCTAAAGATTTGCAAGCAATTCGAGTGAAGCTTTCCGGATTTTATCAAGTGAATGTTCGAGCCACAGCACCCACAACAGCTGAGACAGTAGCACTTGAAGTGCGTAGGAATGAAAGCGCAGTTTCTATTGCATTTAATCAGAATGAGAATAAAGGAAGTATTAGTGTCCACATTAATGATATTATTCAATTAAATGCCAATGATGAGGTTTCAATTCATTTCAATGCTCCTAAAAATGTGAAAAAAGCCGAGGCTTCTCATCAGCTGTGGATGATGAGAGTAGCATAGAAACCTTTTCTTTTCCTTGTTTCTTTAATGCAAATTAAGTTGTTTATCACTGATTCGGGGGACACCTCATCATCATGTACTACATATTTCATGTACAATGCAACATTTCCCCCTCTTTTCCTTTGAAACGATAGGTAGGGATTCCTATTATATAGAATTTTATTGGATACTCTGACTACAGTATTCCTGATTACAACTAAATTGCTTCGAGTAAATGCATCTTCAGGGAATTCGAGAAATTTCATATTGGTTCGAAATGCTAACATTGTGGAAAAGTTTATCTTTGATGGATTCTTTAACAATGCTTTTGGACAGCTGGTCGATCAAAATTATCTCTGAAGATGCGAAGTCGTAACCTTGAGTTTCGATCAACATGCAAGCAGAGGTCATTCGGTTGGCAATCTTCTGCATTTCGAAATCTGTCTAACATTCAAAGAGTGGTGAGATTATGAGACAACCACATTATGAGACAAACGAAATTACGATTATTCGAATAAACGAACTTTTTGTTTCAGTAATCTTTTAATAGATACCTTTTTTCGTTTTCAACTCATTTCGTTTATCAAGATGAGTTTCTTAAGACATTTCTGCTTTTATTTCTGCAATGGATGCATCTGTTTTTGAGACTTTAAGGATGATTGTATCTACCTACCCGAAAACATCCGTATATTTGACTTCCGTTATTTTACGCTCTTTGAAAATCTCGCTATTTGAAAAATATAGATGGACAATTCTTCTTCTTCTTCTTTGAAGAAAAGAGGTCGGAATGAATTGATTTCTTTGGATTTTATGTTAAATGTCGTATTCCCAACTATTGCTGTCAGTATCCCTCTACGTCGTAATCATCTTTGCATCATTCATTAGCTATTTTAGAATGCACAATTTCGAGTGACGTCAACTGCTAATATCGATCAGGTTTGCAAATTAAGTCTATTTCCTTACAAATCAGTGTTAGAATGACTTTTGAATAGGATGCTACATGGACCTGCAGGGATTCCTAAAGAAGCTGTGTTGAAAGCTCTGAAGGTATCTATCGAATACTGTCAAAATAATCTAATATTGTGACAGAAAGCGCTTGGAAGCCTAACTTATACCGATGACTACGATGACTTTGAGGAGGAAATAGAACAGCCTTACAAGACTCTGCGAACAACCAATGGTCACTCTTTAGCTTCTCATGAGGATCATCCATCTTTAGAAGTATCATTTGAGGAAGGAGGTTCTTTACGGCTCGTGCTGACCATTCCTTTTATGGGGTGTCCGTTACACTTTGTGTTTGAACTGCTCCCTGTGACTCCTGATCGAATTGATGTTTTAGAAGCTGCTCTAAAAAGCTCTGAGGAAGAAATCGAGAAGTTGAAAATGAAATTGAAGACAGCTAATACCAGTTCTTTCATCTCGCTTCGTACATCGCGCTATGATGCTAATTCCGAGATTACTTGGGATATTTTTGAATATAACTCATCGCCAATAACTTTCTATCGTTCAAAAAATATGCAAGCGATTCAAGTGAAGGTTTCAGGATTTTATCAAGTGAATGTTCGAGCCACTGCACCTGATACTGGTGAAACGGTTGCACTTGAAGTTCGCAGGAATAAAACCGCAGTCTCTATTGCATTTAATCATAATGAAAAAGAAGAAAGTGTTACTGTCCAAATTAATGATATTATTCAACTAAATGCAAATGATGAGGTTTCAATACACTTTAATCTTCCCACTAATGTTGAAGATGCCGAGAGTTGTCATCAACTATGGATGATGAAACTTGCGTAGGATTTTACTTCTTTTGAGCAAATTAAGCTCTTTAAGGCTTTTTTTAATATATTGTAAAATACTGTGGGATAATTTCATTTTCACTTCCTTGTTACTTCGTTTTCATATCGTTTTATAGGTGTACGATCGTACAGGTTTCAGTTTATTTTGATGATCTCTCGCCTTATTTTCCAATGTTTTTCATTGTATTTCATCTTGGGATTCTCATTAGGAAGATCTCTGAGTAACTATTTAGAGCAGTTTCAACGGTATTTGGAAATTTCATCTTTTAATACCTCGAGCTTCTATACAGATATTCAAGAATGTGAATTAATGAAAAAGCCGATATGGCTTTGTGCAAAGCAAACTTATGAACATGTAATCAAGGAAAATCCTTTAGTGAATAAAGTCTTTCCGTGGAAGCGACAAGATTCTCGTAATCCTGATTGTTTTTATCAAATCCAACAAATTTCGACCACACCACAACAACCGTTCATCCACCTAAGAGTTCAACAATCCAACTGTTCTGGACCAACTTTTGCTGGGAAAACCTCATTACCCGGAGGCTCTTCTTTCCATATACTCTCTGAAGGGCTTTATCAACAATCTTGTCACTATTATGATCAATTCAATAACTTCTATGATGTCATCTGTCACTTACATCCATCCTTCCTTCCATCTTCAGAGAAGGTCTTTAAAGCTGATATACAGGCTGATCCCACTGCATGTACTTTGATTACGATGATCCTTGATTTCGAACATTACGATGCATATAATGAGTTCACAGCGAGCTTTCAATCCCCAGCCAAACCCTTAGAGTACTTTTTACTCGACAGACAGCCTTTTTGCGTGTTACGATCGATTTCTGAACTGAACCCGCTTCGAAACCCCACTTTCCCGTCTCCTAACTCCAGAAGCAGTCATCACAATCTCCTTCCTGCGAGTAGTGAAAATAAGGTCAGCGTTGATGCCATCGTTCGAGCCAGTGGGCAAACAAACTATGATGATGATATTATAGTAAATGGTGTTTGGAAGCTAAACACCTCCCCAAAAAGCATCTCCCACCTCTTTTCCATCGCTTCTGACCCTCATAACTATGATTGGAAATGGCAATTAGATCTTCTTTCTCCTTCTCCCACTAATGACGCGTTGCAATCAAAGTTGAGTCGAAGCTTCAAGCAATGTATTGGCTTTAGTGGTCAGAGGTTTACTGAATATTCAAATTACTATTATTTTGGTGGAGAAAGTCATTTACGATATGGATGGGATTATTTCGTGGAATCATTAGATCCTTCTTTCATATCTACATTAGGTGTGAAGCACAACTCCTCTCAATATGGTAACTTACAATCATTAACAAGGACCTTTATGACACAGTTAAATGATTTTATTTCTTTTACTTGTAAAAGAATTAATACCGAGCACGCAAAGGGGAGCAATACGACTATGATATTGCAGACTGGTACATGGGATATTACTTACTGGCCTTTGAGAGCGATTCTCGAGAACCCTCGATCTTCCGGTCTATTACTCCAAACTTTACATCAGCTACTCTCTAAGAATAGTGGAAAAAGTTGCTATGATCATATCCCTCAGTTGGTCTGGTTAGATACTGTGGTGTATCCTTATTGCAAGCAGAGAGATCGATCTGATGAGACACCGGAGCATCAAAGCGCTTGTACGAAGAATAGGATGGGAAGAAATAACTATGCAATCCTCGCCTTAAATCAATACATGGAAAAGAAGTTACAAGATATGATACAAACTGTTCAATCGCATGTTCCATCGTCTTTATCGTCAGTAGTTTCGAAGACGGATGCTTCAAAGTTGAGAGTCATTCCAACAAGAAATATCTTCCTTCCACGACTGTTAGTGGTGAAGTATGTCTGCAAGAATCATTATCTCTGTCGTGAACTTAACGAAGAAGGGAAAACTGTGGTTAAATCTTCTTCATCAAAGGAGGGAATTATTGCAGTCGAAGCAATTAAGAGGGCTATCTGTGCAGGAAATAAATGAAACCAATTTATTAGGTTTTGAAAGATGCTCTTCCTTTCTAACCTTCACATTTTTCATTCTCTTTTACTATTTAATTATGATTTGAAAAGAAAGAATCAGCGGAAGTTATGAGAGCTAAAGGAGTTCTGATCTGGTAGAGTTAATTTTCTTGTTGAACTTTCTTCTTCAGAGTTTTCTTAATGTTTGTTCTTTATGCGACCTTTGCTGATTTTCCTTTCAATCGATGAAAGATATTGACAAGAGGAAGGGCTAAGATTTTCCAATTCACTTTTGAAACCAATTTATAAAATTCTAAACTAAACTTTATCAATCCTTTCGTGACTCCATAGAATAGTGATGCGAGGATCACTGTATATGTTAAGGTGGCAAACTTATGATTTTGTCTGACGATTGCTTTATAGTCTGGCTTAATCTGGTAGGCTTCAAAGTTAGACGATCAAAAAGCAAAAGGATGACAGTATTACCTCAGTCTTTGCTACCACTGATGACCAGTCTGTCTCGCCAGCGGTTCCAGCCTTCCAACTTACATGAACTGTTGACTTTGACAGCTTTGGCTCGGTTAAGCTGTGCAAGCAAATCCCTGCTACATCTTGATAGGAGATCCTTCTTCGTGCGGGGAGCTTCTCGTCGTTATCAGCAGGAGATAAATGAAGGGATGTATTCGACACGAATGCAGTTTGTGCAAGAGCTTTATCATTGGTAATCTCTGGAGCTCTGATGACAGTGTAATCGATTTCATTCGCTTTTCCTGCTTCTCTAATTGCCATCTCAGCTAATTCATTCCATTCAACAGTTCCAGAAAGAAGAAAATTGAATAAAAAGACAAATGGACTAAAGGGACTTTTCCCGACTAACGAGCCAGTAAGACGGACAAATTTCTTGATCCCATTCATTTGCATGGCAGCAATTATCTTTTTTATAGCTACGTAATTTAGGTTATATGGATGAGTCAAATCTTTTTCTGATGCTCCAAAGAATAGTTCTTTGAATTTTGTTAATCGAGGTGGTTTCATTCCATGCACTGAAACGACAGCATCACAACCTTCACTGTATTTCTTCAAGTCATCTATGCTATTAACATCACCAGGAAAGAGATTAGCACCAACTAACAGAGGATTTTTATTGGCGACCGCGAGATCCCGAACCAAAACGTTTGTTGTAACTCCTTGAGAGACTAATCTTGAGACAATTTGAGAACCAACTCTACCATTTCCGCCTAATACCAAAACCTTCTTCGGTAGTATAGCACTTCGCGAAATAGTAAAGAGTAAAAAGAGTAAAGTAAGTTGAAATAACATCACGATATCCTGTTACAAAAAACTCTTCAAAGAAAATTCGAATGATGCACCAATATTGTCATGAAAATGAGAAGGGCTCTTGTTGAACAAAAGAGTCGACTCTTTTGAATTTTCGCAAAAAAGAACGTTCTTCCCGAAAACCCCAAATCTTGAACCCATGCCCTATTCCCTATTTCTTGTGAAATCGCGAGAGTAAAGAGTGTTGAAGAGCAAGGTGTTTTTAGATCATTTTTTTTCTCTTGATCGAACCCCGTTGATTCTTACTAAATTCATCTGAGAGGATAATGTCCTCATTAGATCATTTGAATTCATCCCTTCCGGGCAAGGATGTTGATGAGAACCCGGAGGAAATTGCTGATGAATATTTGACTGTGATCAAGACTTATAATACTTATTATAAATACGCTTATTTTAATAATAAATTAGGTTTAATATTTAAAGTTAATGATGGAAAGATTATTTTAACAAAGGTTGATCATGAAAGTTCTCAAGATCGAATTGAGTATGAAGATATCCCTGTTTATCACGCTGAAGAAGAAAAGACCAATGTTGCAAAGCCATCTCTTCCGCAAGAAGTCCCAAAAGAGGATGAAGATGCAACTCTTACCTTTCAGAATTCAACCATTGAGGTCAGTTTCGAAGATGAAGAAGAGAAATTGAATGATAAAATGATTGAGGAGTTTCAGCAATCCTTAAATCAAGACCACGCGAAAGATGAGCCTGAACAAGAACCGCTCAGCTCCTCTCGACCTGAATCGCGCCGCGCCGACTTCCATCGAGAAACCGTGGAGGGAAATAAAGCGCCCTCCTCGGATGGGGTTGAGAGAAAGGATTCTATTCAGAGCCAGGAAATAGTTCGTGCACCATCAGTTAAACAATTAGAATATAGTGAAATTGCGTTTTCAAGCTCAGCATCATCCAATCGTTATGCTGACAACGCCATTCCACTATCTGCGTCGGTGAGTGAATTCTTTTTTTCCTATGCGTCTCTGTAATTCCTTTTCATGTAGACTGCAACGGGCGGGACTCCTTATGATGTCGTCACCAGTCGAGTCAATGATGCTAATCCTTACGCTGGTGGAAGTACACCCACTGAGCCTGTAAGGCGAAATTCGACGAAATCACCCCCGCCACCTCCCCCACCCCCTCCTCGAAGAAACAGTTCACATGAAGAAAACGAGACATCGCCTCTGTCACGACGCCAAAGCAGCAGCCAATCGCCCCCACCTCCTCCACCTCCTCGAAAAATCTCTGATAATCTTGCAAATGATATGTCAGCAACCGGAGAGACTTATAAGGTAAGAAAATTATCACTATCATCCTGGTGCATTAATCTTTCTGTGATAGATACTGGTGGAATCAGAACATTTCTTTGGTGGCAATATTAAGAAGGTCTTAAAATACACTGCAAGAGTTATTCCAAGTGGTTTTGATCATGTCAACCATTTATTACTTGAAATGAAAGAAAAGTTCACACTAACCTGTGAAATTTATTGTTTACTCGCGAACTATTACGATGAAGATCTTTCAACCTTTGTTGTTCTTGAGAATGATGGCTGGAGCGATTTCCTTGCGCAGGCGAAGAAACATATTCAATTATCTTACATAGAAAGACCACCACCACACCAGCCTCCCCCAGCTCCCGTCCAACCAACTGAAGAAGTAGAATCAAAGCACGAACCAGCGCATCCGTCTGCTCCACTTAAACCGCCGCCTCCTCCACCTCCGATGAGAAGAGCTAGCGCCATTGAGGATTCTTATAACTCCTCCATAGCTCAGACTGCAAGCGAAGAAGCAAACACCCATCAATTTAATATTGCTCATGTCGGAAATAAACAATCGGGCGACCTTTATCACGATTATGCAGAAGAAAATTCGATTGTAGATCGAGAGATTTCACCTCCTTCTAAACCATCTAGTGCCGAATGTCACGATCATGCGAGTCTTGCAACCTCGGTTGTTCATTATTATTTAAAAAAGAGAAAATGTATTCGAAGATTTAAGATATTTGATCTTCATGATACTCCTTTCCTTCATTACCTTACTGCATTTCTGCAATATACCTTACATCAATCAAAGAAATTTACTCAAACCTCTTTAGAATCACCAGATGCTTTGGAAGCTTTGTGTGGGAAGAAGAAGTGGTTAGTTCAACGTCGTTTCCCACCTTTAGGAAGTAAGATCTACTCGATTAATGGAGTAAAAGTACAAAATTTGGATAAAGATTTCCAGATGGCTTTAATTAAACAGCGGCAAAGACCATTAGTTATTGAGTTCGAATTTTCTCAGCATCATACAATTTATAAAAAGAAGGAAAAAGAAGAACGTACAGAAGGAAAATCTCCAGTTCCTTCAACAGACAGCAGTAATCATCCAGATTTGTCTCGGCAAGTTTCAACGTCGACCACAAATTCTACTAAAGACGGCGCAGGATCACAAGCCCCTCTCAGTCCAGCCAGCAAGACAAACAGTGGACCGACAGAGAAAATCATTAAATTTTCATTATTTATGTCGAAGTATTCCTCATCTTATGCATCTAAACTTCGAAAGAAAGTTGATAACCTCTTACAAGACTTTCATGAATGTGATTGGGCAAAAGCGAAAGAAGAAAAGACTGGAAATCCTCAAGCAACGATAACTTCTCTTTATTCTTACATTGAAAGTGAATTAATCAAACTAGATCTATTTAACAATAAAAGATCAAGAGGTCTAGGTGCACCAGATGAAATGACGGAAGAACATTACGATTCCTTGAAGGATTGTATCGAATATTTCATCTTTAAAAGAATTGCGCCTTATGTTCGAGCGACATTATTTCCAATTTACCAAGAGAAGGTTGAGCTTACACCTTTGCAAGAGTATGAAGAACCTCCAAATCTTATGATCGACAGAGAGTTACAATTAGTTCCAATAAATCCTTTATACTACCCGGTTGCTGCTACTATTAATGGTACCGCCGATGCAAATAAAGATGGTGATCATCTTTTTTTCCGTTATGGCTCTGGCAGTTCGGTGAATGCTGCTTTAGAGAAGTTGGAGCTTTCGAACGATCTCCCTTTGCACATGAAAATGGCTTATTTGAGGTTTTTATCTTTGGAGCAGTTAGGTCTTGCCATTAGCGGCGATGCACCTGTTAAAAACGCATCCCTCGATAACCCTGAAACGACTCCTTCTGTTGCGGCTGAAATGATCTCGCCGAGACGTTCTGCTCAGAGCTCTAACAATAATAAAAGTCCTTATCGAGCTTACTCCGGTGCCCAGTCAAAATCAAACCAGCAAAAGGAAACTGTATTAGCACGACTACTGCAAATGAATCATCATCGCCAAGAGATGTTGCATTGTGAAGAATGGTATCTAGCAGTTAAAGGACTTAGTCGTGCTCTTCAATTAGAGATTCCTTATGATATTCTTCGTAAGTTGAATAAATGTGTGAATTTAATCTCACGAGCTTTAGAATCTTATATTTTGACAAAAATGAAGAATCGAAAAGTTGTATCAGCGAGTAAAGTTGATAAGGTCGCCTCTATTGAGACTTTTAATGCTTCTTATTATGGTGAGAGAAGCATTGTTTGCAGTTGCGGGAAACTTCATATTCTTTCAAACGTTGCTAAGAAGAATGATCCTCCTCATTTAACAGAATTAACCATCCCTTCCCCTGCAAATCAAAGTTTTAAAGAATCTATTTACTCCCATAATCCTCGCAGTTATCAGTTGCTATGTGAGTACTGTCCTTCCGATACCTTTAGGCGAATTCCAAGGGATCTTTCCTTTTTGAAGCACCTTCCTAATCCAGTCGAATCGGAAGAAGATCTTGATAGCACACTGGCTTACAGTATTTCTGCGGATGATCTTTTACCGGCGATTATTTGGACCTTATTACAATGCCATCTTACGAATATTGATTATATCTTTTGGATCTGTTCAGAATTTCGTCATCCGTCGTTAATGAGAGGTGAAGAAGCATATTGCCTTGCTCAATTATCATCAGCGATCGAGTTTATTCGTTCCGCAAATTATCAATCGTTTGATATACCACGAGAAATCTATTCAGCTGCGTTATTCCAATATAATTTAACATTAAAGTTGTTGGTTGCTTGTAAAAACGGTCAATTAGATTCTGTAAAGGATTGTTTACAGCAAGGTGCAGATATTAATGGTCTTTCACCTGATCATCGGGATTCTACTCTCACTGCTTGTATACAGTTCCATAGAATGGAAGTTCTCCGTTTCTTGCTATTTTCGTCAGCAACGATCGCGTTAGATGAGATTCAAGTGGATAATCCAGTTCACCTGTTTCAGGGTCCTTACGAACGCGGTACTGCTCTCTTTATTGCCATCTTAAAGGAGGATATTGAAAGTACTATTATCTTGTTACAAGCAGGAGCAAATCGTTATCATCAAGATGATAGTACTGTGAGTAATAATTTATTCAAGATTGCCACTGATGAAAAAGAAAATTCATTGTTATTAACTTTATTATTAGCTGATGATGAGAAATATGATTATTTAACATGTATTATGAATCATTCTGATCGAATTATTGCTGGTTTATTAATGCAAGGTATAAGTATTCATTATTTAGATCCTGAAAGATCACTTTTATCACCATTAATTACTACAATACTTGCTGAAGATTTGAAAATATTAAATTTATTACTTTGTAATAACTGTCAAACCAGGATGGATATTAATTATCCTAACTCTTATCGTGAAACAGCATTATTAGTATGTGTTAAACTTTGTTTATTAAATCCTAATAATTATCAATTAGTTTTACTTGCTGCTACTTTATTACGTAATGGGGCAAATCGTTATTTATCAGACATTTATGGTCAATCGCCTGTCTCTCTTCTACAAGAGATCGATGTAGATCAGTACCATCCTGATTCAACCCTTGCTTTATCACAGAAGGAGCAGTTATGCAACGGTGCGATTGGTTATTACTATGAGCGATTACAAGCGATGGATCTTCCTTTCTCCACAAATACTCGTGAATATGCTGATTTCGTCTTGGCTTTCTTCCAATCGCCTTCATCGACATTAGACAAGAAAGGAGGTGCCGTCGCGACGGTCGATACCGCCGCAGCAACCGCTGTCACTACAGAGGCAAATCCATCCGCGACAAACCCTTCGTTTGTTAATTATGCTTTATTTTTCATGAAGTTACTCATTCTTACTGATCCGCTTACTCCTACGACGATTACAACAAGCTTACCCAAGGCTCTTCCGATCTATGACTATGCTCGCAATAAAGATATTTATACACTAAAAGTACTTCTTCTCCAAGGAGTTGATATCAACGCGATGTCTCCGTCAAAAGGATTCAATTCTTTGATTTCCGCTGTCTATAATCAAGATCTTGACATGATTAAAACCATTGTTCAAGCCAATAAAATTTATTCCTTGACTGACTACCAGCAATCATCCTGGTTTGATACTTTTTATCAATATTTTAGTTCAACTGTTAGTAATTATTATGATTATGAGAAAAATATTGATATTATTAATCAATATATTCAAAAGAAAGCGAAGATTCAATTAGATATTAATATAACTGGTCGTAATGATATGACAGCGTTACATTATGCTGCACAACATGGTGATGCAAATCTTGTCGGTCTATTATTACAATATGGTGCTAAAAGAGATGTGATCAATCAAAAGAAACATGTTCCATTAGATATAGCTATTGCTAATGGTCATATTGATGCAGCGAATGCTTTAAGATTTGATCCAGAGAAAGTTTCCATCTGTTTAGCGGCAAAACATGGTGATTGGTTAGTAATGAAAGCTTTACTTTGTCAAGGAATATCAATTAATGCTACACGTCAACATGTTCACCCACAAACGAAAGAGATATTACATGAACTTTATACCCCTTTTAATTGCTGCCGTTGCATATGGTCAAAAGGATCTTGTGAAACAGATGTTGGAGCTTCCAGAGATTGATGTAAATATTAGTAATTTACTCGGTCAGACACCGTTGATGTACGCAGCGACGAGAGGTGATGAAGCTTTGGTCTTGAAACTGCTAAAGAGTGGGGCAAATCGTTACGCTTTCGATCAAGCTGATCATAATGCACTTTATTGGGCTGAATCACAGCTCGTGAAGGAACAAGCAGTCCCAGTTGCTACACCAGTCAATGGTAGTACTTCTGCACCACTTCCGAATCCTGTACAAGTCGCATCACCTCAAATCAAATCTTTAGAGAATGTGATAGCAATTTTGAAAACTGATCCTCAGAGAACGTTTATCCATGATATCATTCGTAAGAATGATTTCCCTGGTGTGGTAGCAATGTTAAAGCAGAATGTTGATCCAAATCAAAAGAGAATGACATTAAATCCGATTCAAGATACTGCTGATCATTGGATTGCTGGATCAACAACTCCTATATCTCCTGTTAATACTGCGGTATCAACATCAAGTGGTAAGCATTCGCGATCAGGCTCTGTGAATACAACAGAGAAAAGAAAGTCATCGATGAAGGGAGCATTGGGTAACATTCCAGCTGGAGTCGACCCCAATAGCCTTGAGATTCAACTGATTTTAGAGATTGATCCTTTCGATCAAGAACGATTTATTCAAGGAGAAACACCATTGATGATTGCTGCACGTTATAATCGTGTTGAAATCATTTCCTTGTTATTAAAAGCTCCAATGATTGATATCAATCTATCTGATAGCTATGGTCATTCTGCATTATTTCATGCAGCAATTAAAGGGAATGAAGAAGCTGTATTACTTCTATTAAAACATAAAATTAATCGACGTCATTTAAATAAAAAGAATCAAACAGCTATTGAATTTGCATCAGCATTAAATCATCTTCAGATTGCTGCATTAATTGAAAGTGATCCTTATCATATACATATTCATGATAAATGTGAAGAAGGGAAATTATTACATGTGATCGCATTATTAAAGCAAGGATGTCCTCCTAACTATCGTGATGAAAGAGCAGGACATCTGAGTCAGACACCGTTGATGGCGGCAGCGAAAGGAGGGAAGGCAGAGATTGTTAGAATGCTTTTAAGATATCCTGAGGTACTTGCAGCGAAGGATGATCGAGATAATCTCGGACGAACCGCTCTTATGTTAGCAGCAAGACAAGGTGCATTAGATGTGACAGCAATCTTACTGAATGCAGGTTGTGATCGATCTTTAACCGATAAAGCAGGTCTGTCAGCGAGAGATCATGCTGGTAAGCATTCTTATTCAGTGATGTTCCAATTTATGGGACAAACAGTCGTTCGATGAGAATGATAAGAAGAAATGTTAGCCTTTGAAAGCAGTTTTGTGTGGTTTCTTATCCATTTATTTTGAGTAGTAGTTTTATAGTTTAGTGCTAGAACAGCGACAAATGATCGGAATTCGGTTGATTTCGATTTTGATTTGCCATCTGTTTTTTCCCTCTTTTATTTTATTTTTTTTTTGTTATTTTATTTCTAAAAGATTTTGAGAAAAAAAGTGTTTTATTAGGAAGATATATCCTTTATTCTTTCCTTTTTCACTCTTTTCTTTTTGATTCATAAATGAAAGGAAAACACTCACTAAGTCAGTTAAAGGACCACTTCTTTCTCTTTTCTTCCTTTAAGAAAAGCAAGATGAAAGTCCTTATTAGATGTTTTCAAAAAGAAAAACTGCACAACATTATTTCAAAGGTTCAAAAGTATAAAACCAAAGTGATATAAACACACAAAATAAGTAAAATTGGACTTAATCACTCGTGTAAATTTTGTTCTCTTGTGCGAGAGTTTTGTACAAAGAAATTATTTCCAAATTTCTTTTGCAATTTTTGTCGATTCAAAAGAAGAAGTAACGAGTTTGTTTCACTTTTGAGCTATTGTGTTTTTTTGAAACCACCTATTGTCTTTTTGTCTCCAAGAATCGATACAAACATCTAAATTCCCATCTAAATCTTCCAAACTCGTTGAAGATAGATCCGAGAGATAAACAGAAGGAACTTATATCAAGCTAGGCTAATTATATCAAGACAAAAGCATATTGAAACTTTCTTTTAAATGTTTAAACTCTTCTAAATTCGTAATACCGCATACATTAAAAAGATGTAAGTGTTTTAATGTCACAGGAATGGTCCCTGTAGCTAAACCATTCATTCACTAAAGCTAATCCATCTTCAACTAGTGTAAATTCCTTGACCTGTGAGTATCATATCATACCAATCCCTAATAGATTTGATTCCCAAACAGCAAAGAGTAATGGGAGGTCAACTTTGCACCAGAAGAAGAAGAAAAATGAAAATCTTCTTACTGTTTGAAAGCAATTTGAAGAGTTAACATTCTCTGATCGTAATCTCTTCATTCACTCGAAGGAAAGAAAGAAAGCTTTATGACCATTCAATGTGAAGTTTCTTCGCTGTAATCCATGCTGAATAATTAGTCATAGCAAAGATTTGTGATTCATCGATTGTTAATTCTTCTAAATGATTAAAATCATTTAAATTACAAATAAAAGAGTTAACTAGCTTAACAGCACGAAGATTAGGTAAAGGTGAAGAAAGATTATTAATTACATTACAATTCTCAAACGATAATTCTTCAATACTTGAAGATAAAGATAATTCTTTTGGTAGTTGTAAAGAATAGAAATGAATTGATTTTGTTACACGAGGAAGAAAGGGAAGGATTCTTTCAACAGCAATCTCCTCATGAAAACTTGAGAAAAGTTGTAGATTCTGAACTAATGGAATCGAGTCTGGGTATGATTCATTCAATTTCACATAGATATCAATGGAAAGAACTAAAGTCTTTACACCATTGAGGCGAGGAACGATACGATTCCCATCGAAGGATGGATTGAAGATATTACAACCACTATCACTCAGAAAGAGTTGATCTAATGGACTTTCGATCTTTTCTAAGATCATTTGTTGAAAATTTCTAAGATCATTTGATCTTTTCTAAGATCAAATCATGAAAGAAGTCTATAGTATGTTCACCGAATAGTTGAATGACTCTTTCCTTCTTAAAGTATAATTGATATAAAGAGGTATTGCATGAGATAACAGTCATTTTCTCATGATAGGATAAATAACTAAAGATGATACGATTTAAATCATCTGGTAAAGTAATTAGGGGATCCATATCTGGATGTTTGCTCAGAATGGAGCTTAGAGAGATGAATTGAGATTGTTGTCAATCTCTCTTTCTCTCTCTCTAATTTCATTTGTGCACTGTGCTTTCTAGGTTACGAGACTGGAAACCCCAAATGCATGAATTTTCACTCCTCCGTTTTCAGTTTATCTCAGGAGGAGATAAAGATACTACTTTACATCCAACCATGACAAAAACTAGCAATCTACCATTCTCTGTTGTGGTTCTTTCTCATGACATAAGATAGGAGAAAAGAGATGTTCTTGTATGATAGATTCGTCATTATCTGAGATGTCCTATGAGAGATCAATCAGAAGGCAAAGTCCACGCTCAGTGATAAAAGTCATATATCTATATATAAAAAGTCATATAGTGATAAAAAGAGTGGTTTTCTCTATCTATCTTAGGAGCTTGTGATGTAATCAAGCCGAGTTAAGTTCTTCACTTGTTTTTCTGATCTTCAAGAAATTCATCTCATGTGATCTGATCTTGAACGGAGTCATTCCTGCAGTCAGTGAATCAAAGGCTTCCCTATTCTATTCTTACGAAAAACTTCAGGAGTAGTAGCGAGGCGTGAAAGATCGTACTTCTGATTCGAATTTAGTTTTGTTAGTCTCTTTGAAAATCAAAAATATATCCATTGATGCAGATATATATCTGAGTCGTAGAATCTAACTTTTGTGTAATTGAAACCTTCTCTCTCTTTAAACAAGAACAAGAATGCATAATATCGTAATATCCCGTAACTTCCCCAGTAAAAGCAAATTGTACGAAGTAAAAAGACTGTTATCTTTCCTCATTTTGAAAATGAAAAGTGAAGAGAGAAGAAAAAGACTTATTTCTCTCACTCCTCACTATTTGATGTTTCCCTCCTCATTTTTTCTTGTGGTCAGAAGATTTCATTTCGAACATTAAAAATTAGACACAATAAAATTGCAACTTTCGTGTCAATCAGTAAATCAAGGCAATAATAATTAATTTTCTTATCAAAATACGGCAAGGAGATCATGAGTTATGATGGAGTATTTCTTTCTTCTAAAAGCCAAAAAGTGCTCGAAGAATGGTGGACTCAAGAAGTAGGAAAACTCCTTCCATCTAAATACATGCATCACATGACCATAAAATTTCAACCATCTCATAAGATGTCTCGCACTTTTCCATCTGGAAGCCTTGTTACCTTACAAGTGATTGGATATGGAAAGGATGACATGGGAGAAGCTGTTGTGGTAAAATGCCCTCGCTGTCCAAGTATGAATGACATTGCTCATATAACAGTCGCAATCAATCACAATTGTCGCCCTGTTTACTCAAATTCTCTGTTGAAGAAAGGTTGGACTGCTGTTTCTAATGGACCAATATTATTCGGATGTGTCCAATCACGCTGTGAACAGTTTTCGAATGGAGCATATGATGCTATAATGGCTTTAGACGCAAAGCTAGTTGTTCCAGATAAGAATTACCTCTGTACAGAACCTGCAGAGAGTGATGATATTCACTCACCGAATGAGTATATTACATCTGTTCGATTTGTACCTTCGACAACTTGGACGACTGATTGTCTCTTCAAAATCAAAGAAACTTTACCTCCATCTGATTTTCTCTTAATTGTGACAGGACAAGAACTTGAACTCCATCGCTTTGTCTTATCTTGTGTATCGAGTTACTTCCGAGGTTTACCATCAGATGAATCAACGTTAATTCTTGAAAACGATGAAACTGATAATAATGAAGAAAAGAAGGAGAGATATTATCCAATCGTTGTAGAACTTATTCTTTTCTTTTATCAATCGTTAAAGCTTATTTCTGATGCTTCATTGACCTTTAAATTAGAGGATATACCATTAGTTGTTCGATTATTATCACATTGGAAGATTTATGACGTTTACAGTGAAGACATCTTCCAATATATTAGAGAGTTATTTCTATCACAAAATAATTTATTGAATGTATTTCCAATTCTTGAGAACATCAAACAATGGATTACTATCGATCGATTCAATCTTATGGAAAAAGATCTTTGGTCTAAAATTAAGAATAATCCTTCTTCTCAGTTGATTGCTTCATTACCATGGCCATTGATGAAAGAATTTATCATAAAGTGGATGAATAGATTAATTGTTCTTCAACATTATGAAGAGTATCAACAGGAATATGATCAAGCACTAATCGCTTACCTCAGCCACGAGAAATCTCTTATGAATGAACTTAAATTACAATTTCCATTGGAAAATGATCCAACAAACTGTGAAGAAGTTGAAAAACCGTTGATAGAGAAGAAGGTTGAAGTATTTTCAACGAAGTGGGCTACAATAATTCAAGAAGTGATATTAAAACGAAATGAAATGTATGAAAGATTGATGCAGGTAGGAAGCCCTCAAATCAGCAGATTTGAGGATTGTGTCTGTAGAGCTCTTTTAGATCGGAACGAGTTATGGCCTGAAGAAGAGATGAAGGAATTACTCCAGGCAAATGATTGGATCCTAATAAAAGAATATTTATTTAATTTAGATGGCAAAGATTTGAAAGCTCGGTTCTTCCCTTGGATGGAGAGGTTAAATGTTTCTTTACCTTCTGAATTAATAATTCTTGCATGTTGCGAAAGACGTCCAAAGGTCATCACCGAGAGGATACAAAATATACAGTATTTCCATGCTGATTACGATTTTGATGAATATTGATTTGTGAGAAAGAATAAGATTCCACCATTATTACATGACCTAGCAACCTTTCGAAATTTGATCATGAATTTACCTATCAGCTATAGACTTCATCCCTTTGTAATTTCAATAAAGTTTTTCATTCTCGAACAGTAGACTACAATTTAACTACGAGGAAGTTAGAAGAAATTTTCTGATTAGAGCAACGATTATTGTTTTCTTTGTACGTGAACTTGATAATTTTCTTCATTCCAGTTATTGCATTCCTCCCTGTTGAGTGATAATGTTTGATTCTATGGAAAGACTAAATGCGATGCAGATAAGTCGCTCCATAGTTGAGCTTGTTTTGATTACTCTCATTAAATTAAAGTACTTATGAATCAATTATAATATAAACCGTTGGAAGTACTTCATCGAGACACAGAATTGGACGATCCGAGATCTTTCTTATATGCTCCGAAGTTGTGAACAACTAACTAACTATCTAAACCGTTGCCATGAAACCCAAAAGAAAATATCTCATCTATCACGTCAAAATGATTTAAAACCTTTTTCTTAATTGATTACAATAATTGTTAGCTTAGCTATTACATAATTTTGATATTGATTGTTAAGAAGTTAGCTTCCTCTTATCGCTTAAAAAAACAAATTCAATTCAAAATCAATGAAAAAATTATTATTATTATTATTATTATTATTATTATTATTATTATTATTATTATTATTATTATTATTATTATTATTATTATTATTATTATTATTATTATTATTAATCGGGGAAAAAGAAAAAGAAAGAAAAAAGAAGAAACAGCTGTGCACAAGCAAACCACACAAGCAATAATATTAAAACAGCTGAACGTGGATGAGGGAGAGTAGATATCACAGGTTGAAATGAAGTCAATTAAAGTCCTCAGAGCATCGTCCACTTTCCATCACAGCTGATGAAACATCAAACCATGAACCACAACGGTGGTTGTATCAAAATAAGAGAAAAATATACAGCGTACATAGGAAGAAAGCAATGGGGGAAAAAGGTGGAATATGCACTAATATAATCGACGAGGAGTCATTGAAAAACACAAAATAAAGCAAAATACGAATCAGGAACTCAACAAAGAAAAAGCAAGGAGCGAAAGACACAACAGAAGTAAACAAAGAGAAAAATGAAAGGGAGGAGAGGAGAAATATAGAAATAAAAAACTGACAGTATCTTTTGTTTGAATTCTTAGACAATAGAGGAGTTACAAGAAATGATATTTGACGAAATAATACAATGGGGCAGAGTGTATTCCCATCTTTCTTATTGACGATTTAGTCATACTTTCGCTTCTCTAAACCTTTCGCCAATTGTAACCATACTCAATGAATATAATGGATTGCTCTCCTTACCTCTATATGGTCTCCACATGAAATAAACCACCACCGGAATCACGACGACCAATACAAACAACACTGGGAAAAACACCACATAGAAGATCTTCAATGTGCTCCAATCCTCTGACTGCGATGCTGATGATGAGCCTCCAGAGCTTGTATGCACTGATACAGTCGGTGCAGGAGTTGGAATCGTCCCATACATGCTTCGGATGTAGTAGTCCTCTGAGAAATACACCTTTCCTTGACTTGTCACTGCCAAACCATGTGGCTCACCGATCATTGTATTTGTCGCCAGCTGAAACACGGCCGGAGACGATTCTCCACATTTACCCATACCTGCTATCGTTGCAATCGCTCCGTCCACAGACACTTGACGAACTCGACATGCTCCTTGTTCTGAGATATACACATTTCCCGAGCTATCAATCATCACTCCGTTTGGCTCATTCAGACTCACCAACGTAGGATCCATGCTGAAGTCCCCGCTACCGCCACTACTACTCCCCGAACCCGCAAATGTCGTGATGATGCCTGAAGCGTCAACTGCTCGCACTCGATTGTTGCCTGTATCAGCGATAAGCACGACCCCTCCATCACCCATCCACACTGCCGAAGGCTGATTCAGAGTCGCCCACACTGCCAAACCATGATCTCCACTAAACGAGGCTGCGCCACTCCCCGCTATCGATCGAATGATACCCGTCGATCCATCGATCGCTCGAACTCGATTGTTCAATACGTCTGCGAAGATCAACAATCCCAATGAAGATACATACAGGCCTGATGGACCCCACAGAGTCGCTGCCGTCGCCGCTCCTCCATCTCCTCCAAACCCCAACTTCCCCGGTACCGCGCCTGCATACCGTTCTACTTTCTCTGACATCGCATCATACTTCCAAATGAAGTAGTTCGAGCTCGTCACATACAGGTTTCCTTCTACGTCTCCACTCAGTCCTGACACTCCGTCAAATGACACTTGTAGTGCTCCGCCTCCATTGCCTGACTTACTCTTCTTTCCCGAACCCATCACTGTGCTGATGATTCCACTACTATCAATCTTTCGCACTGTGTTCGAGCCAGTCTCTGCCAGGAAGATGTTGTTATTGGAGTCGGCCCAGAGGCCTCCAACGAGCTTCACAGTGGCTGCAGCGGCTGGACCATTATCACCAGTGCTGGAAAAAAGTCCGCGACCAGCAACAGTTCTCATGTAGTACTCTGCATTCACAAGAGTTATCCCTATCAAGGATAAAAGGATAAATTGAAGGAAGAGTTTGATGAAGTAACAACTCATATTATTTCTTCAAATTGATTTAAAAACGCTCGTTTTCAAAGAAAAGCGCTTTTCACCCGAGACAAGCAAACTTACTTACTTACTTACTTACAACATGAATGCTGAACGCATAAATAGTCACTAAAATTAAAGAGTTGGAGGGAAATAAAATGGGAAACTACAAATATTAGGAAAACAATTCGTCTTGATTCACTCAGTGAAATACGAACTGAAAGGGTTGTCTCAATCGTCTTAATTCGTGATAATGAAAAACACAAAGATGACAATTATTCCATAAAAAGGGGGTAGAGAAAGAATTGAAACAACAGAAGCAGAAACTTCATAGTATATGCCACATGCGATCATCAACAACCAACAAATGAAAAAAAAAGAAAAAGGAAAGGTTAATAGTTTCCCCTCAACTCAGAAAACATAAAACTGAGTGAAGAAGATCGGGGCAAAGAAAAACAACAGGTTAAATAAAGAAAGAAAAATAAGCGAAGGAAGAAAGGAAGCAGTCAGTCCGAACAAACTTCATACATTTCTATCAAATCATCATACAATGAAAAAGAAAAAGTTAAGGTCAATGAAGAACCCACAAGAAACTAAGTTTTAATATAATGTGAACGAAAGGTTGGTTGATACAAAGTTTTCATACTTTCGTTTCTCTAAATCTTTCGTCAATTGTAACGACACTAATTGAGTATAAGGACTTCTCCTGGATACTTTTAGGTGGTCTCCACACGAAATACACCACCACCGGAATCACGACGACCAATACAAACAACACTGGGAAAAACACCACATAGAAGATCTTCAATGTGCTCCAATCCTCTGACTGCGATGCTGATGAAGACCCTCCAGAGCTTGTATGGACTGATACTGTTGGTGCAGGAGTCGGAATCGTCCCATACATGCTTCGGATGTAGTAGTCCTCTGAGAAATACACCTTTCCCTGACTTGTCACTGCCAAACCATGTGGCTCACCGATCATTGTATTTGTAGCCAGTTGGAACACGGCTGGAGACGATTCTCCACATTTACCCATACCCGCTATCGTTGCGATCGCTCCGTCCACAGACACTTGACGAACTCGACATGCTCCTTGTTCTGAGATATACACATTTCCCGAGCTATCAATCATCACTCCGTTTGGCTCATTCAGACTCACCAACGTAGGATCCATGCTGAAGTCCCCGCTACCGCCACTACTACTCCCCGAACCCGCAAATGTCGTGATGATGCCTGAAGCGTCAACTGCTCGCACTCGATTGTTGCCTGTATCAGCGATAAGCACGACCCCTCCATCACCCATCCACACTGCCGAAGGCTGATTCAGAGTCGCCCACACTGCCAAACCATGATCTCCACTAAACGAGGCTGCGCCACTCCCCGCTATCGATCGAATGATACCCGTCGATCCATCGATCGCTCGAACTCGATTGTTCAATACGTCTGCGAAGATCAACAATCCCAATGAAGATACATACAGGCCTGATGGACCCCACAGAGTCGCTGCCGTCGCCGCTCCTCCATCTCCTCCAAACCCCAACTTCCCCGGTACCGCGCCTGCATACCGTTCTACTTTCTCTGACATCGCATCATACTTCCAAATGAAGTAGTTCGAGCTCGTCACATACAGGTTTCCTTCTACGTCTCCACTCAGTCCTGACACTCCGTCAAATGACACTTGTAGTGCTCCGCCTCCATTGCCTGACTTACTCTTCTTTCCCGAACCCATCACTGTGCTGATGATTCCACTACTATCAATCTTTCGCACTGTGTTCGAGCCAGTCTCTGCCAGGAAGATGTTGTTATTGGAGTCGGCCCAGAGGCCTCCAACGAGCTTCACAGTGGCTGCAGCGGCTGGACCATTATCACCAGTGCTGGAAAAAAGTCCGCGACCAGCAACAGTTCTCATGTAGTACTCTGCATTCACAAGAGTTATCCCTATCAAGGACAAAAGAACAAATCGAAGGAAGAGTCTGAAGCCGCGTGACATTTCACAATATCTAAAAGATATTTGATGGATTCCTCGCTCAGAGAAAAAAGCGCTTTCGTTTTGAGTAAGGTAAATTTATGGAAAGGGATGTTCAAGATTTGGTGATGAAAATTTGATGATGTTGAAAGCTTGAAGAGTGTTTCAACTCTCTCTGCCTTTTAGAGATTGTGGAAAGCAAAGTCTTCAACTCTCTTCCTTTTTTCAGAAGTGACTTGAAGATTACATGATTTGTCTTAAGGTAGTCAAAAGAAAGGAGTTGGTGTCTCTACTATCTGAGGGTGGCAAAGCAATGAAGCGAACGAAGTTTACAAATCATTCCCATTCCAAACATCAACTTCACTTCAAAGAGGGACCAGATACTTTGTAACTCAAATTGTTGGGATAAAAATGACAGAAATCGCTCAAGAACCAATTCCCTTTGCTATGTTGAAAGCGGCTGTATTGATAGCTTTGCAAGGCTTCATGTATGGCTATTTCTTCAACTCGCTGAATGGTTGCATTGTGACAGGGTCCAGTGGCACAGGCAGCGATTGTTACCATCATTTAGAGGATTGTCCTAAGGGAACAGTCTATTATGACATTAACATCTCCAAAAGTAAGTTCATGTGAAATTGACTATGGCTAACTTCCGCTTATTTGTTATTTATAGCCGAAGTGCAAGTCGCAAGCGCACTGGTTGTCGCAGGAGGTTGGATTGGTTGTATGGTTGGCAGTTATCCCGCTGAAAGTCGAGGCAGAAAGTGGACGATTCTTTGGAATAATGTGTTCTTCATCATCGGTGCAGCGCTAAGTGCAGTGGGGAATTTCCCTTGTTTGTTGATTGGACGTTTTATTGCAGGACTTGGAGTTGGAATCTCAACAGTCGCTCCACCGGTGTTGTTATCGGAGTTAGCATCGACCGCTAACCGCGGAGTGATTACGACAGCGTTTCAGGGATTGTTGACGTTTGGAATCGTGGTGGCTTCAGTGTTAAGCTATGGGTTTGTGGAGAACGTTACCCATGGTTGGCAGTACATTCAAGCGTTCGCAGCTATCCCAGCGTTACTAATCATCATCTTCCAAAATCATTTCCCTGAATCACCGAAGTGGTTGTTGTCTCAAGACTCTTCTGATGCAACTCGTGCGGAAGCAGTGAAGATTCTTACAGCGTTACGTCCTGAAGGACATAATGTAGAAGAAGAGGTTGATGCGATGGTGAACGAAGCGAAGAAAGATGCAGAAAGTGATGCATCGTGGGCGGAAGTGTTTACTTGGCGTAAAGCAGTTCTTATTGGATGTGGGTTGATGTTCTTCCAAGCTGCAACGGGTATAAACTCCGTGGTGTTCTACTCGAGTACAATCTTTCAACTGGCAGGATTTGATCAAAGCATCATTGGTACAGTGTGTTGGACAGTGTTGAACTGTTTCATGACCTACGTGTCAGCGAAACTGGTGGATCGATCAGGTCGAAAGACTTTGCTTCAATCAGGGACATTGGTAATGTAAGTTATGTTTTTTCCTTTGTTTTCATGGTGTTCTTATTGGATGCTACTGATTGATTGAATAGGTTGGCGGCTCTTTTGGTACTTTGTATCGTCTTACTGTCATCCATCGACGATACAGTACAAGGTGTGATTGCGGTCATTGCAGTCTTATTCTTTGTAGCTGGATTTGCTATTGGTCTTGGTGCAGTGGTTTGGACGATTATTTCAGAGATCATGCCAACAAGATTACGATCAAAGGCTGTATCGTTGTTCTTATCCATCAACTGGGCGATCAATTTAATTATAACATTAGTCACTTTAACAGCCATTAATGGTATGGGAGATGTTACCGACGATATGGATGATGATAACAAGAAGGAAGATGGTCAAAAGGTTGGTGTCGCTGCATTATACCTCATCTTTGCAGGATTGTCAGCCGCATGTATCGCATTTATTTATTTCCTTGTCCCAGAGACGAAAGGTGACTTTGATTTGGTAGCATGGTCATCAATGAGCGAGACTAAAACCAATAAAACTGAAAGAAGTGGTTCAGAAATTGGTGGATATCAAATTGTATCATCCTCTGTGTAAGGATCTCAATGGGAGAGACTTTATCTTTCTGGTTTATTCTCCCTTATGTGATTTTTCAATTTTCAATCATGCTGTTGAAGATGGAATTATTTCTCTTTTTATCTATCCCTCCTTCCTTTCCTTTGCAAGAGTGCAGTAAAGATGTTCAATCTTTTCATTTCCTTTAATCTTTCGTTCGATATACTAAGATATGCAAAGAGAGCTGTTCTGTACAATTAATTCATGGTTATCCAATGATAGCTTTGAAATATTACTTTACAACAAGACTCTCTCAATCACATTGATTGAAAAACAATTTTGAATATGAGATCTCGCAGATGCTTATAGAGATATTCTGTCCAATTCAAGGTTATCCGATGATAACTTTGGAACTTGGAGCTCTCTAAATTACATTGATAGAAAGAAAACAATTTTGAATACGAATCTTTCCTTAGATAGTGATTTTTAGAGATATTTTCTCTCAACATACAGATGAAACCATATATAGATAGAAAATTTAAGAAAAAAAACACTATAAGTTACATTTAAGTCAATAGAAATCATATCCTTCAGACGGATTTGATGATGTCTTTTCCATTTCTATAATTCAAGAATTTTTGTCATTTTTGTATTCTTTTATTTTCTTTACTCAACTTAAGAGGTTTGTTCTGTTTTCTTTATCTTTCTTCTTTACTTATTCTTATTTTGTTTTATCCACAAAGTCATTTTTTTTTTCTCTTTGTAAATGAAAGTTAAAAATTTCATTTGCAATCTACGTTCCAAAGTTCTCAGATTTGCATTCACAGAGGATTGTTAGAATCAGTCACCAAAAGTAGAAGAAACGAGTAAATCAATACAAAAAAAAATTAACAACTTAGAAGACTGTGTAATCACAACCGATGATTATCATTCCTAATGATTGTAGTAGGGTAAATTTGTGGTAAAAGACTTTATGGCCAAAATTTGAGCAAAATGTGCAACTGTGCAACTGTGCAACTGTGCAACTGTGCAACTGTGCAACTCACTTCACTTCACTTCCTTGTTAAGAAGTGTTTTAAGGGCTAATTCTTCAACTCTCTTCCTTTTTTCAGAAGTGACTTGAAGATTACATGATTTGTCTTAAGGTAGTCAAAAGAAAGGAGTTGGTGTCTCTACTATCTGAGGGTGGCAAAGCAATGAAGCGAACGAAGTTTACAAAT
>VKHI01000344.1:0-32482 GCA_015145745.1 Poterioochromonas sp. DS
AGATTGACAGCGATAGCAAATCGTGTGGGAGAGATTGAAAGTTTGAAGAGTTATCTCGCTACCCGTCCAGCTGATATTTAAAATTAGTCCTTTTCCTCGATCATATTTGTTTTTTAAACGATAAGAAGCTACCAAAATGAGTCATAGATGAAAACAGAATGTAGTAAGATAAGAATAAAGTGGTTGAATCGTTTTAGGGATGAAAATACATCGGAGAATGAATCTTAATTAATTACTACAAAAGAAGGAATGAAGCGATGGGGATTTACTATACAATATGGAGCACAATCCTAACTACGAAACACTACTTTGACTCAAGATAAAGTTCTGGATGAAACACAAGAAGATTATCGTAATAACTGGTGATTTGACCAGGAATCTAAAGAAAGTATACAAATAAGGTATTTATCAATGGAAGCATGAATCAAAGCACTTACCTCTTCTAACACCTGTTCTGCTAATAATGTTGCATGCATCTCAGGTAAAAATCGAACAAACTGGACAATATCTCTTGTTGCTTCCTTATCACCTTGCTTTAATAACTTCTCATCACCATCAAGAAGCTTCATATTCGTAAAATCACCATCGCCTACACCCATAATAATGAAAGAGATTGGATAATTAGAAGCTTCAATCACTGCATTGACAGTTTCATCCATATCTTGAATATTACCATCAGTAATAATCAGATAAACAGTATAATTAAACTTTGATTCTGCTGCTTTACGAGCATCTTCTGTTGCTTTACGTATAATTGGTTCAAGAAGTGTTGGTCCAGATAATTTCATCGTTTGGAAACTATTTCTATAGGCTTCCATAATCCCTTCAACACCATAGACTTCTTCTTCTGATAATGAGAAACAATGACTTGTTGCACTAAATTGTCCTGTAGGACTTTGTAATTGTGCACCAAATCCATGTACAGGAATTCTTTTATCATTATCATAATCAATAATAACATAACCAACATGTTCAATACATTGTTGATAGATATTATAATTACTTTTATTATCTTTATCAACATAATGTAATGAAGTTCGAATATTAGGATGTCCATTGGATGCAGTAAAATCAATAGCGGTAGCAAAGGATAGATTAATCACTTGTAATAAATCAAGGAAATTGGTTTTACGAATAATTTTAGGATTTTGGAAAGTAATAAATCCACCATCTGGTTTTAATGGTAAAGGAATATTATTTGCTGCAATAATTTGATTAATAGAAATTTCATTAATTTCACCAATTAAATGTTGATTTAGATCATCATATATTTGTATTTTAATTGGACAATCTTTATCACAATTACATAATTGTTGAATTGGGAATTCTAATGTTTTCCAAACTGGTGAAGTAGTTGAACCAATAGTAGGATCTTTATAGGAGACTGTACGAATCCATTGATGATTTTCATCAGCTAATGAGATAATGAAATAAGGTTTAGGATTACTAATCCAATTCTTTGTTCTTAAATCACCAGATAATTGAAATTGAAATAAATCACGTGAATGATGACGATTTTTACCAATAATTTCAACATTACCACGATTTGAAAGAGGAAGAATTAAAGAACCAGAAAATTTTTGTTTTAATAATTCTGGTAATGTAAATTCTGCTTGACCTAATACAGGACAAGTGGAGACATCTTTTGGTGATTCATTGGCATTCGAGTGATAAAACACAATTTTACATTTTTGAATGGTTTCAAAAAGGTAAATAACTTTAATAGGTTTGATAAACTCTGGATTGTTGTTTTTCTTGATCACCTCCTATAGTAGATATTTCTGGTAAGAACAAATATAAGAAAGATGAAGAGATCTTACCGTTCTGTCAACTTCTTCAAAAGATTGATTTGCTTTACTGAATAAATAAAGAACAGCAAAGGAAGTATTGCTAATTCCAGCAAGATGTTGATAAACATCTTTACCACGTAAGAAGATATCAACTTCAGTTCGACAATGATTCATGATTTCTGAATGCTTGAATGTATGTTTCTTTGACTTTGTGACGACTGACTTTGATTTCAAGTTGTTTCAATTAAATTGTAATTTCTTCTGATAGATCGCTTGCTGCTGTTTGATTGTTGTTGGATATGTCTCTTGTCTCTCGACTGTCTTAATTTTCTTATTTCTTGTGTATCGAGATCTCTTGATTAGCGAGGAAGATGAGCAAATCAAAATTAAGGACAAAACGAAAAATCGAAAACCCAAATAACTTCAAGAAAACGATATCGATTTTTTTCGCTTGACAAAGCCGTCGCGTATATTTACGGACATGAATTACGGAATTCCTGAATACATACGAAAGTTAGATGGAATTAATTATCTCCACTGCTACTTCATATCTGATTATAATAAAGAGATTTTGGGCTTTTAAAGCTGGTGTTCTTTCAGTGCAGAAAGGGAAGATAATTTTTACTTTCAGAATTTCAGCCTATAGTCCCAGATTAAAAAGAGAAGTGATCACTTGATAGAAGTTGAGATGAAATTTCAAACGAAGGTTTTGCGTGAATAATGTATCCGTCAAATTTACTTATTTACATCGAATAAAATCAAAAATAAACTTTTACAACAGCTTTATTCAAAAAAGAAAAAACAAAACAAAACAAAAACCATCATTAAAGTGGGTGGGAAAAGAGATCAGGTTTCCCCTTCAGTGCTTCTTCATAGAAACCCGTGATTTGATCCGGAATCTATCAAATAGAAATTAGCAAAACTCACACAAGAGTGATAAATGACTTACTTCCTGCAAAACGTGAGCAGCTAAAACAGTAGGGTTCATATCAGGAAGATAGCGAACGAATTGGACAATATCTCTTTTAGCTTGTTTAGTCTCAGAAGATAATAGTTGGTCATCACTATCTAATATTTCCATATTAGTAAATTCACCAGCTTCATCACCTCCGCCAACTCCCATGATGATAAAGGAGATAGGCTCAGATGAAGCGTCGATGATTGCATCGATTGTCTGTTCCATATCTTGCACATTCCCATCTGTTATAATGAGATGAATTGTATAATTAAGAGTTGATTCAGCAGCTTTCTTTGCTAATTCTGTAGCATGCCGAATCGTTGGTTCCAGTAAACTCGGACCAGACAGTTGAAGACGAGTAAAACTATTTTTATAAGCTTCCAAGATTCCTTCAACTCCAACTACTTCTTCATCAGTTAAAGCAAAGCAATGGTTAGTAGCACCCCAACGACCCACTTTATCTTTAATCTTTGCTCCGAACCCATAAACAGGAACTTTCTTATCACTATCATAACGAATAACTACATCACCGACAGCTTTAATACATTGTTCATAAATATTTAATTCTGATGGATCAAGAAAATGTAATGATTCAGGAAGTGTTTGATTACCATTCGATTGTGTATAGTCAATACTAACACTTAATGATACATTAATATATTTAATATAATCTAACCATGAACGTCGTTCAATGATTTGTGGATTAATAAAAGTTAATGCACCACCTTGTGGTCCTAATGGTAATAGTATATTGTTTGAACGTAATATTTGTGATACAGAAATTTTTGGTAATTCGCCAATTAATTTAGAATTAATATCATCATAAATTTCAAATTTTAATGGGCAATGATGATCACCATTACATATTTTTTGTACTGGTAAATTTAAATTCCCAAAGTCAGGTGTTTTTGTTCTTAATGTTGGATCACGATAGACTACAACACGTATCCAATTATCCTTTGAAGCAGTAGATGATGATGTTGATGAATTTTCAGCTAATCTTGATATAACAAGATAAGGATGTGGATTATGAACCCAATTATTGGAATGTAATGTTCCTTTTAATTTAAATTGTAAAATATTTAGATCTTCTACTACAGCAACAACGACTCTAATTTCAGCAAATCCACGTGTTGATAGTGGTAAAATCTTTCTTCCATCATTGATACTATCAGCAACAACAAACTGTGAAACATCAAATTCTGCGACTCCAACAACAGGAATCGTCGAAAGATCTTGAGGGACTACCTCTAATGGTGATTGGTAAAATACTACACGATAAACTTGAACCGTTTCAAAATGATAAAAAATTCGGATAGCATTTACAAATTCTGGATTACAGTTCTTTCCAATCCACTCCTATTCAAAACGCGAATCTTTAATCACTCAAAGAAAAAAAGAGAATTAGAGACTGACTCACCGTCCTACCGACCTCCTCGAATAGGTTTGTATTAATATCAAGTTTGGAGAGGACAGCAAAGGAAGAAACAGGACCACCAAAAGTTGATGAAGGAAGATCTTTACCAGTAATGTGGATGTCAAGACCTTGTGGGAGGAGATCTTTTGGCATTCTTTAAATTCTCTTAGTCTTTTATCGTAAAGATCAAACGTTTACTAGAGTAATTAATTTATGAGTTGTCCCGAAGTAGCAATAATTTATATTACGAGCTTTGTCTAGCTTGCTTGTTGAGCACACAGGAGAAAGTGGGAGAAAATTAAGACAGTGGAAGCTTAAAAATATTGATATTCTCAAATATTCATTAATTGGATTATTTTCTAATGATTTTAGATTTTTCTGAAACCTCATGATTTCTAAATGAGGACTTCATCTCTTCTTATTTTTTGTTTGGTGCAAGAAAATAGAACAGCTATCATAGATCAATTGATCAATAATGATCTTAATTTTCATCTTTCTGACTTTATTGATCTCTCCATTTGCTGAAAATTTTGATGATAGGAACCACCAACCTAATATTGGTGAGGAAACAAAAGTATACGCTCTTTACTTCCCTCAATTTCATGAAGATCCGTTGAACAACGAATTATGGGGAAAAGGTTACACTGACTGGCACAACGTGAAATCTGCTCCTTCTAATAATCGGTACAATGAACCTATTATGCGCCCTGATAAATCTCTCGGATATTATGACCTCAATGACTTTACTATTCGAAAGAGGCAACGAGAACTTGCGCAGGCAAATGGTGTCGACGGCTTTATCTACCATCACTACTGGTTCCATCGCAAGGATGCAGGTGCTACGTTATCCGCACCATTAGAGAAAATGCTTATAGATGGTGAACCTAACATTTCATTTGCATTTAACTGGGCATTAGATAGTTGGTTAGGTACTTGGAGTGGACGTGGAAAATTAGGTGAATTACTTTATCAACAATTATGTCCTCCAAGTAATGATAGTCGAATAGAATTACATTATAATTATTTAAAACAATTTTTCCATCATTCAAATTATATTAAAATTAATGGTGTTCCTTTATTCTTTGTCTTAAGATCACAACCTGGTGGATGTATTCCTACTTTCACAAAATTACGAGATTATGCAATGGCAGATGGATTCCCATCACCAGGATTGTATATTCTTGGTGGAGGAAGGACTCCTATGTCAAAGCATGAAGTTTATACAGGAAGATCTTATCTTACTAATGTTAAGATTTATGACGGTGATTTCTTTTATCCTTTTGCTAGTTTCCCTGAGCGACAAGCACGAATTCCTTCAAGATGCCGTGACCTAAGTAGTTCTATAGGTGCACATGGAGTGGATGGGCATTCTATTATCCCTAATCGACCTCAATACCTTTCTGTTATGACCTCATTTGATAATACACCTCGTCGTGACGTAGTGAATGCAACCATTTGGAATCGTGCTTTTAGCCGTCAAGGTGCTGGCAAATCCTTTGAATATGATCTTACTACTATTATGATGTATGAAAGATGTTGTCAAACTCAAGATCTTCGAAGTCAAGGTGGTAAGTTTGTTGTTGTGAATGCGTGGAATGAATGGGGTGAAGGCATGGTATTAGAACCCTCAGTTAATAATGGAACCATGTTTTTAGATGCAATTAAATATGCAAAAAGATTAACTCAAACGATAGGATGTGATTGGCAACTGTTTTCGCAGTACGCACATCGGTTTCGTACAACAGAAAAATTGAAAACTATGTCATCATCGACTTTCTTTGCACAGCATCCGAATGCTATCTCTAATGAGCCTCGTACATAATGGAGAGCAGAAGGAATTCTGTATGAGGACGTTGGATTTTCTTTAATCTGTTGATAACTCTCATTTTTGTTAGGTTTTTGTTTACTTTGCTTGATTAAACAACACTTATTATCATTTATAGAGAACGAATCTGTAGTTACCCAGAATAATTTTTCATTTTGGAAATTCAAATAGAAGTGTTTCGTAATTTTAATGAATGATTGGTTTTAGTATTGTTTAGTTTGGAGGTAAATCAGTTGCCGTGGTATCATATACCTTGAGCTCGTAATATCCGCTACCTCCTTCCTGCACTGGATCCATCTCACGAGTAAATAAGCCATTCACCATCTCTACTAATGTAATTTCTGCAGTCGTGTAAATGATGTTCCCAGTGAGTAAATGACCTCCAATGGTCGTGCCATCCTTGTTAGATAGAGATATGTGCACATGACCAGACCCTTCCTTTGCACCCATAGAAGATGGAAATAGTCCCGTATCAGAGATCTGTGAGTCAATATTACCAACAAGACTCACAATCTCAAAGTAATCCTCAATCACAGTTCCATTTGGCTCGTTGGCATAGCGGATATTTGATCTTTGAAGCGATCCGACAGTAGAGACAATTGAGGCTGCCTTGAATCCTGTTACTCTAGCATATCTCCAAAGACTTTGAAGCAAATCTTCTCCAGGGGATAATCGAAGAATATGAATTTTAGAACCAGTAAAGATTGCAGTCTCATGTTCTCGTTGCTTCCTAGCATACCATTCTCGATCTTTAATTTTCCTTTGTTCAATCTTCAAACTATTCACGAGTGTAAGCGTATTTTCTTGATCATTAGCGAAACTACTGTGAGTGAGGGCGACTACCAATAGGAAGACTAAGAAAGCAAACTTCATCATCATTCTTCTTTGCTTTTGAGTCTACTTGCGTAAATTTACTGTTTATTGGCCGTAAATTAATTACCGTAAATTGATCACCGTAAATTGATGATCTTCTTTTTTTCCAATTTTTTTCAGTTATCATATCTTTTCCTTTTACCTTGTGTTAAGAAAGAGATTTTGACATGGCATCAATTCTATCACCATTTAAGAAGAAGGACATAGCAAAGGAGATGCGAAAGAAATCAATTTTTCAAGAGGTTTGTTCATTTCTTTATCGGAAAGCGAATGAAGTTTTTATTCAAAGAATTCCTTCAGAAGATATTCGTGATATGCCACCGTCATTTATGTATCCGATTGGATCTGTTGCATTCTTGATACTTCTAGCAATATTTTTAGTTGTATTTACTCTCTCATACCAAGCACAGATTGGAACAGAATTTTTGTCACCTTTAAGCGGTACAACTACTGACGCGTCCCCTTATTGCGAGACCATCAGTGTCTCGAACTCAGGGACTTTAAGAGCTACGCAGTCTGGTTATTGGGAGGGTGCAGCTGGATTTCAGTATTCTGAAGCTTCTTACATTGCGACCGTCACCAATTGGCAAGTAACACCTGAGGAGTATGCTGATGCTTTAAATCTCCTTTATTTTTCTATCGCAGCAGTCGGAAATATAACCAAAGAGAACGACTTAGGATATAACCTAGTATTTTGGTTTTCCTTTACTGCCCGACCTGAATTAGAAAATACTGCACAACGGTTTAACCTGATTGGTGATCCTCTCGTCGTCTTTAATCGACAGTATGTCCAGGGAGCTTTAAGTACCGTTGGCGGTGATTGTAATTTAACCAGTAATGCCCTCTTTAATAATGCTAAAGGTGAATTACAGATGGAATACAATTATGATTTATTTATGGCAAATCCAATCTGTGAAAGTACAGGTAATCCTAAGGATTTAGGATATTTAACAAATATTAATTCAAATCTTTATTCGATTAAATTTGATGTTCGAAGTTTAGTAACAGCATTAGCAGTGAATTTAAAAATTGCTTATTTATCAGATTTAGTTGAAATTACAGCTTATCAAGAATCATACTCATATCAAGGTATGATATTAAATATATCAAGATATTATGATCCAAAATATCCTAGTATGACACCAATTACCTGTATCACAAATCCAGATCAACAACAATGTGTATTAATTATTGGACGAGCAACTTATGCTCTTCCAGTATTTAATCATATTGGTAATAATACTGATTATCCAATGAAATGTATTTGTTCTGATTATAATGAAACAATCTTATCAGATCGTTATTTTTCATGTAATTTATTTCGTTTATTAGCAGGATTTATCTATTATCCTATTAGTGGTCCTGATGGTGTTATTGAATTAATGATACAATTAAATTTTAATTATCAAGAATTAAATAATAATGCTTTTCAACCACAATTTATTGCAAGTTATTGGGGTCAAGGATCATCTTATTATGATTCAATGTTTACCTCTCCTTCTTACCGTGATAGTATTTATAAGTTTTGTAATATAAGTATTGGCTATTGTTCAATTTTAACATTTTCTTTATTTGATGAAAATTATGATTGGTCAATATCAAGCTATTATTTTCAATTATTAACTGGTGCATGTCAAGATAAAATATCAACCACTTATGATAAATGGTAAGAGCTTTGCACGTATTATTCTTCTTCTTCCGTCCTCTCATTCTTTTTTCATATTGTTGTTTCTATAGGAGTAATCTAATCACGACTCCATTTATGCCTTTGGTTCAATCTTATCAAAAGTGCCATTACTTCCCAAGTACTGTCTTCGTAAACCAGTTAGGTGTTAGTGTAGGAACTTTATCTGCTATTGCACCGTTTGTTGTGATTGCGTTCCTACAAATTGTTATTTTCATTCAAGTTTGTAGTGGGAAGAAGATACCTGTTGCTTATAGAAAGTTTGAAAGAGATGTTGCTTTAAAAGCATTTACAACAAGTTTACTTCTCACACGAGATCGTATGGCATACCAGAAAGATGATGAAAGCCCTCAACCACCAAATGTTATGAAAGAAATTGTTGAAGTACTTGAACGTGATGCTGTATTATTTAATGATCCTTATCAATTAAAAGAAGAAATCGACGAATTAACAGTGCAATGGAAAGAAATTCAACGACAACAATTTCAACAAATGAATCCATTACAATCACCTTTATTAGTAACGAAAAATAATAACAAGAAAAATAACAAAACCTCAATACGTATATTAAATACAGGTCGTTATTATCCACGTCAATCCAAATATTTACCAAAGAATTATCAAAATAAAGATCAAATTATTCAATGGTTACAACATTTAATTCAGCAATTTGAAGAATATACTAACCAATCAGATGCCATTCCGACTGCATCATCGTCTTCCACCAACTCTTCTCAAGATGATCAGAGCAACAATCAAGGGGAAGGAAGAATCTGGTTTATCATAAATGAAACATTATGCTTAAAACAGATTCCTGCAGGCTTCATTCATGATGATCGTGAGTTCAGGCGCTCTTTCTTTCCTTTAATGATAACTCTTTTATCATATCATATTAGTGTTATCACAGGAATTAATCATGATCAATATCAACGTAAAGATGAATTATTAGATCAAATACAACAGTTATATCGTCATCAATATGCTTACTATCTCGGAAGTGAAGTCTTTACTTTAGATGAAATGATACAAGTTTATGAAGATTTTAGTTTATATTTAGCAGAAGATGAAGAACAAATTGATAATTATATTAGTAAATCACTCCTTCCATCAAATCAAGTTATTCCTAAGAATGAAAATTAAAAATTTCATTATTTGCTGATTTCTTGGCTGTTTTTCTGAGTCTTACCGGGATTAGGATACGTGGCATCGAAAATTGTGTTGGCAGCATTAATTGCAAATTGTTTATTTGCAGCATCTCCAACCAAACGTTTGCCATGAAATGACATAGGAAGGAATGGTATGAATCTTGAAGGCTTCAAAGCTATTGTGATTCGGTTTTATTTTATGTGTTTACTGAGTTCGCAGAGAAAGTGTTTCTATTTCTAAAAGAAAGCCATCCGTGCGCTGTCATCAGGCGAAAACAATGAAAAACAAGAGTCTTTCTTTACTGATCGTTTCTGTGGAGTTCGAAAGCATGTCGAAGGATTCTTCTATTCGTATTTTTGACAGAATCTCGCTATATTGGAGTTTGTTTCTCAATACAGCAGATTTTAGTTGAAGCTCAAAGAGTGACCTTCTATTATGAAGTTGGAAGTTATCGGGATAACCAACTTATCTGAACCATGACAAGACTACTACATTCACTGAACAGTATATTAGTTGTATTAATTTATAATTATTGATTATATGGAAAATATTACAATTTGAAACGTCTTTCCTTATGTATGCGTTATTCGATGTTGGATTGAAATACATAGAACCTCCATATATAATAATAATGATAATACAATACCAAGCAAAAATCCTTGAGCGAGTGTTAATTCAATTTTATTGAAAGATGTAATATGAATATTGAAATAAATAAAAATCACAACAATACTCACGGATATAATGAATCTAAAGAAAGTTAATCCCTTCTTTAAAACATTCTTATCACAGTGAAAGTATCCAATTCTTTGATAGCTTGGTTTTCCACGACTGAGGACTGTTAACAGTGTTTTAATGAAAAAATGGATTGATCGAATCGCAAAAACTGTGGTCGTTAGGAATAAAGGGACTGGTCCATCTTCAGCAAATTGATGTCGCGTATTAATATTTCCATCATAGAATAATGCTAACAATGTTAGACCAAGTAAAAGGCTCCAAAGGGAAATTAAACTAATGACTCCGAATAAACCATTTCGCCAAGCCTGATTTTCGTTATATTTTCCTCTCATCCAAACAACTAATATGGGCACTATCAGATTACAACCAACCCAAAGAGGAAGTGGAATAATAACATAGGGGAAGGCGAAAAGGAAAGTTAATTTGATATGAAATAGGAGAAGCGAAGAAAACGAACAAACAAATACAATCAAACAGCAGATGGTTGGATAAAAGTCGATCATTTGAAAGTGATTAGAGAGGTCTGTACTTCGAGGCTTCACCACTTGATTCGCTACTCTCCTCACACTCAACATCATCAACAACAACCCATTCACCAACAAATACATATACAACAACCCAAATCCTATATGCTCTCTTACTCCCAATCTGAATGAATTCCCGCCTTTCTTGTCCTTCTCACCGACCACATTCTTCATGTCCCAGAACATGTAGCATGCTATCACATGACATACCACACTCACCACCACACTCATCGCTCCATACCAACTTTGCAACACGCCATCGATTCTATCTTCTATTCTCTTCGCCACAGGCTGCCATTGCACATACCAGTGCCAGAGTCGATGCCACTGAACGAACTTGGCCATGAATAGGTCTCTGGTGATTTTCGCTTGAAGTTGAGGGAGGTTAGGAAGGTGAGGGTGTACGATACTTTCGTCTATTGATTGGATGTATTCCACAGCTTCATTCGATGTCCTGTCTTCTACTTCCCCACCACTTGGTTGTTGACTTCTAGTGATGGCTACTATGTAGTTACAGTTTGAGTAGTGTTTGATTGTTTGATTAATTTCAATGCACTCTGTGATTCGATCGTTGTACCTGTTCCCTGAAAACGAAGGTATGGTTAATCTTCCTGTTCGAAACTGGTAATAACTTAAGGGACAACTAAAACGAAGATCACAACTTAACCACACTAAACTGTGATCTGCTGCTTCTTTCCATTCTTTGCAAAGGCTTGCGAAGAGAATGAGATCTCTGAAATCAGAGGAGAGATAAAGAAGTACAATATGAAGTATTTCAATTGGAAGACGGTAACTTGGGAGCGACATTTTATAATTTCTGGTTCCAGCAACGACAACTTGATTGTCTTTTTCAGAAGGTCGCTGATCTCATATGAAGGTTGTGTAAGAGGTTAAAATTAGTTTCACTCCATCACTACCTCGGCTAATTGTAGTGCAAGAAATTCTCTTAAATTTACGCTTTATTCCAGGGGGGAGAGCAAAGAATTTTATTTTAAATAACGATATGATACAAAACAAAAGAGGAAAAAATCATTCATTTTATTCCCCAAATTAGGCAAATCACTTTAATTCTCCTTCCTGATATAAAATAAAAATAATGCTAATAAGACTTCAATATAGGTAAATAATGAAAAAAGAATACAAACAAATATTCCTTTCGCAAAACTTATTGATATATATAAAAAAGAAGTCATATGAGCATCAAGATATATTAATATTCCTAATAACCCTAATGCGAAAATGAATCGAATTACCATACCAAAAACTATTAGATGGCTTTTATATATTCTATTAAAGCACATTACTTGATTATCAAGTAAGCTGACATCTAAAACACCAATTAATGTATCTATAAATAGGTATATACACATTGTAGTGAATATTGTACTAGCAAGGAAAAGTGGTATTGGGCCATTCGCTGATAAAGCATGGACATGATCGTTCGTATTATCATAAAATTTCGCTAATGTTATCAATGTAGTTAATACACAAACAGCTGTAGTGACAACAAAGCTTAAATATAAGCCAATTCCAAGGAATTGAACTTGTTGATAATACCGTTTCATCCAGCGTTTCATCGAATACTAACAGAAAGAGGAATTGGAATAATAACATAAGGAAATGTTGTTAAATGAATCTGGAGGAGTGATAGCTTAACATGAAGAAGCAACAAAGACGAAAGAGAGCCGAAAACGAGAATGAGCGCACTAACTGGAGGGTACAACTCTGCATATTCAAAATGGCAGGACAAATCTGTACTTCGAGGCTTCACCACTTGATTCGCTACTCTCCTCACACTCAACATCATCAACAACAACCCATTCACCAACAAATACATATACAACAACCCAAATCCTATATGCTCTCTTACTCCCAATCTGAATGATTCCCCGCCTTTCTTGTCCTTCTCACCCACCACATTCTTCATGTCCCAGAACATGTAGCATGCTATCACATGACATACCACACTCACCACCACACTCATCGCTCCATACCAACCTTGCAACACACCATCGATTCTATCTTCTATTCTCTTCGCCACAGGCTGCCATCGTACATACCAGTGCCAGAGTCGATGCCACTGCACGAACTTGGCCATGAATAGGTCTCTGGTGATTTTCGCTTGAAGTTGAGGGAGGTGAGGGAGCATGGCTTGCATTTCTTCTACTGATTTATTATCATTTGTCAAAGCTGGAACCTCGAAGCAGTCAACTCGATCAACAATTACATTGTAGCGGGTGTTCAAGTTATGGTGAAGTTTCTGGTCGAGTCTTACGGTAATAACTGATCGATCTGTGAGCAAGTTTAGATCATTCCGCGTAGAATATCTATCAAGCTGCAGTTCATAGTAACTTAAGGGACAACTAAAACGAAGATCACAACTTAACCACACTAAACTGTGATCTGCTGCTTCTTTCCATTCTTTGCAAAGGCTTGCGAAGAGAATGAGATCTCTGAAATCAGAGGAGAGATAAAGAAGTACAATATGAAGTATTTCAACTGGGAGATGTGGTAGATGATGAAGCCGCACTGGTTCAAGATGGTGTTGAACTGTCATTATTATTCTTCATAAATATTTAAGAAGTGACACAACTTCAACAAGTTCTTGATATCGTTTATCAAAACGAATCGTTTGTCAAGGTAAACGATATCTTTCTTTTTGAGAATTGAAAATGTTTTACATTAAGGACACTCCTTATTGTCCTCTCTCTTCTCTCCCTGATGAGCTATTGGAGATTATCTTATCTTTCTTGACTAATCACTTTACTGGAATCGTGAAATTCAGCACTCTTAGTCGACGATGCAAAGATGTTGGTGATCACAGCCGGCTTTGGTTCACGTGTGATCTATCATTCTATAGTTCTACCTCTTACTTTCAGTTAGTAGTTGGATTAGTAGGACCTACCAAAGCATGTGTGGGTCAGATTAACTTGGAAACTACCAATTTATTTCTCAATGAACGTCCATATAAATTCTCTTCGACTTCGCATCATGTACAGCTTGAGCGTACCCCCGCATCATTTTTAAAATCAATTAATAGTCCTCTACAACCTTTAATCTATTTGGAAGAATCTCCTTCCTCTCTCACCAAACAGGAGGAAGCTTTCCTCTATCGAAATGCTACAATGGCAATATTCATGAAAATTCATCGATTATGGGATTCTTATGTTTATTGGATGCCTCGAATAGCAGCTTGGAAGTCTTACGCTCAAAGAATTATTGAAACCTCTGCACATAAGGTGTGCATCCTTTTGACAATTATATTAGCCACTTGTGCTTGTTATTTCTTAAGTGATATCCCAAATAACCCGACATCAATAACTCCTTTAAATCATTTAGGTTTTGCATTTTGGTATGCTTTAATTTTAATCTACCTATTATTTTTATTAATATTCATCTTTCTTTCTTTTTGTCAAGAGCTGGTGCGCCTTGGACAAAATGCGGATTTGCTTGAAATTTTGAACTTTCGAAAACATTTGACATCATCCAACCTCTGGCCTCTTCCAGAACTATTTATATTTCTGCTGTCAATTTTATTTGCTTCCATTTTACTCCAATGTAAACTCAGCATGAACATAACAGCGATGAAGTATATTTACGTCAGTTTTCCAGTTCTACTCTCAACAATTCTTATCTCTATCAGCACATACCGGCTTAAGAGCGCCAGTTATGCCAATATGGAAAAGTTTTTACTTATTTTTCTAACTTATATAGTTTTATGGAGTCTGACATTAACAATAATTCTCCTTTGTTTAGTTAGTCCTGGTATTGGAAGTATTCCTTTTTATTTTTTTGAATTTTTCTTTCTTCTTCTCACAATCTTTTATACAATATCTACCTATACAAGTATGAAAGAGTATATCGTTGGGGCTTGTAATACCTATGATGAATTTAGTCAGGTTATGTCATATCTTTATACAAAGAGATGGTTCTTTCTTGGTAGCAGTTTTCGAGCATTGATCTTATATATAATGTGTATGTTATTAATTACATTTAATGTATTAGTTTTACAACAAAGTATTACTTTAGCAATTGGTATTATTGGAGTAATCATTTGGATATCTTGCATTCCTCTTCTTACTTTAGAAATAAGCGAGTGACATGAAGATTTAATGAATGGGAATAATCAAGGAGTTTAATAGTGGTTTGTATTTTATTGTTATTAATTGTAGATGATGCAGAATAAGTGGCGGTTGGCACTAACGTATAATGTAAAATAATAAAATCTTCTATCACTTAGAAAAGAATGAAGTTCAATTTCTTGTTGCACTACAATAGGACGAACAATGTACCCACTTATTGTCCTCTCTCTTCTCTCCCTGATGAGCTATTGGAGATTATCTTATCCTTCTTGACCAATCATTTTACTGGAATCGTGAAATTTGGTACCCTGAACAGACATTGTAAGTATATTGCTGATCATAGCCGTCTTTGGTTCACATGCGACCTCTCCTTTTCTTGCCCAAGAACATATTCCCAATTATATAGTGGATTTGTGGGAGTAGATCCTCGGACGAGCCACTTCCTATTGAACGAAGGCTTAAACCCTCAAAGATTCAAGCTATCTCATAACAGCTACCACATCGTATTGGACCGTGTCTCTTTGACTTCATTAACTGATATTGAGAATCCATTAGTTCATCAACATGAAAATCATAACCAAATGAGTCAAAGAGATGAAGCATTGCTCTATCGGAAGGCCACAATGAAAGCCTTTCTACGAATAAACAGGATCTGGTCATCCAGCACAATATGGATAACTCGAATAAGAGTGTGGCGCAATTGGATAAACAATCTCATTAATCCATGGGAAGGTGAAACTCATGGCCTCCGTGGTCATAGTCGCTGGTTACTCATATTAGCTTTAAATCTCATCTTACCTAGTTTAGCATGCTATTTCTTAAGTGATTTATCTGACACTCCAAGTTCTTTAACTGCAACACATCATTTAGGATTTCTTTGTTGGTATTTTTTCGTCCTATTGTTTTTGATGTTACTGTTAGTGCAGTTATTCTTCTCTTTCAGTAATCGAGTGATATATCATAAGATTGGGGAAGATTTATTTGAAATCATGAATTTTCAAAAACATCTCACGTCAATTGAAAACTGGCCTTTTCCAGAGCTATCTTTATTAATGTTCGCGATGCTGTTGAGTTCAATGTTACTCCATTGCAAACTGAATACGAATTCAGCCTCCTTCCCTTACATCTATGTCGGCATACCATTCCTAGTATCGACATTTCTTATCTCGACAAGCACCTATAGAATGAGGAAAGAAAGATCATTAGATTTCGAAAATGTTTTCCTCTTCCATGTATTATTATTAGTCTTTGTCTGGAGTCTTGCATTAACTATACTACTCCTTTGTCTTTATAATGCTGATCATAATAATCATAATCAAATCCCAAGTTTATCAATTGCTATTATACCGTTTTATTTATTTGAATTTTTCATTTGTGTATTAACGATTATCTCCATCTTACTAACATTTTTAACAATTAAAGAGAATATTGGTGATATATGGAATAGATATAATGATTTTTCTTCAACCATGGAACATCTTAAGACAAAGAAATGGTTATTCTTTAGTAGTATTCTTCGTAGTTGTTTATTATTATTTATGTTTGTATTATTAATTGTCTTCAATGATTTTATTATTAAGCAGAAAATGACTTTAGCAATAGCTTTGATTGGAGCGATGGTTTGGATTGCATGTATCCCATTAGTTTTTCAAGCATGTATGCTCGAGATTTCTGCATCGGGTTAAGGAATAGTTCACACAATACACAATAAGTTTGTGAGAGGAGATATAGTCGTAATTTGAGATTAGATAATTAAACAGCCCCCTAAGAATGATCTGTATTTATTATTACGCTATGCCCTTCTTGTTGAATAAATGTTTGAAATTCATGATACATTTGATGAATCAAGAGTTCGTAAGGATGATTTTGTAGTAAAACTAATAAAACAGGGAAAATAAAAGTCAGGTAATCAATAATTTCAGTGATGATGATAACATCGATATTAGAGAGAACATCATCACTTCTATGAGAATAATTTTGTGTGAGGATATGGAGAGTTTCGTAAGAAAATTCAATTGACACTTTCAAAGTCTCTGGAAATTCTCTCGTAAAGAATTCTACGTTATTGCAATTTTGATCGCTTTGAAGGTCTTGACATTGTTGAGCATGATTCAGGAATGAATGTCGTAAATGTTTGAGAGATTCTTTCGTTAGGTAATGATCCCTCAGCCTTGTAAAGAAATTTTCGCTACCAGCAGGATTTGAAATATTGCCAATACTATCTCCAGATCTTCTTTGTCCTTCCAAATCAAGCAAAAATCGCAACACTATTTGTCTCAGTAGCTGTACACCAAATATCCGCCGTGCTGTTATATTTCTTGATTCATTCGATGGATGCTCGATAGTACCACTCAGTCGCTCGTTTTCCATTTCTTCATAGGCTAAAGCATAACAATACTTACTTAAATTAGTGCGGTATCGATGAATTTTATCAGGTTTGATTTCATAGATACTTGTAACTTCATTCATTTCCTTTTCGAATTCATTCACAAGTCTTCCATATCTATAACCTTAGCCTTAGCAAGAGTAAAGAAAGAATGACCTTGGAAGACGTACACTGAAATTGCAATGTCTTGAAGCTTTCGCCGGTTGAGTCCTAACTGAGTGTTAAGTTGACCGAGGCTCTTTATCTTTACGGAATCACATATTTCTTGCACCGCATGATGAAAGACAGCAGTCCTGTATTCAACCGATTCTGCAGGAAGATGCAATATCTATTGACGGATTAGAACGAAAAAGTGTTTTAAGTCATCAGCAGTTTACCTTGTGACTAGATTGTTGCTTCCACATTGCCGGTGCCTCGGAATTAAGTATGTGAATCGGTAAGATGACAATTCTTTCTTTAATCATATGGATTTCGTTTTCATCATTTGAAATTACGTTATACAATCGATCAAACCCTAACTGCTCATTGAACACATCAGGGGAATCCTTCATCTCTAACCATCTCAAGAGTATTCGCTTGGTCCAGTAACTATTGCGGAGAATCATAGAACCAGTATTAACCATCGTACTGACATCTTTCGAAAGAAAAATATAACCCTCAGGACTGGCGAGGATAACATCTTCAATCGACCATGATATATCTAAAGGAATTAAATCTACAAATCTTACTCAATTTCAAATCCGACGTTTTGATATGAATTCTCTTACCTGCATCCACCCAAACGAGATAGTCACAACTGTCAGTGATGCTTGACTCTAATAGCTCGAGAATAGGGACTAACTTTCGATGATAGGCATAATCTTGACGAGATGAGTCTGGGAAGAGTGGGAATAGAAGGTAATTTGGATGGATTCTTGCGTATAGCGATTGAATGAAGTAAGAGTACGCTGCGTAATTGAAGATATGGGGTGAAATACGAGTAATAAAGCATATTTGGAAAGCTGGCCTCGAAAATCCACTTGCCGTTTCAAGGATCCTGTCCATTCTTCGAGTGTTCGATTCATTAAGAAACGTAATCAGTTTAGAAGGTTTAGAATCAGAAAATGCACAAAATGATGCAAGTAAAGATGGATTTTGATCCGCTTCATTCTGACTCTGAGCTTGTTTACTCCAGTCGAAAAAGATGATAAACAACAGAAAAAATAACCTGCAAAACATTTTCTTCTGTATCAAGAGTCTGTAACATAATGAGAGACCTCCAATTTTTCTTTCAGAATTTTCTTTTGATTGCAGTAAGAAGAGAATCTATTGAAAGACAAAAGTGAAAAATAATAAGCAAAGATACGGTTGTCAAATATCTATCTTAAAGAATGATTGCAGAAGAAGATGAAGAATCGTTTATCCATCATGAAGAACAATTTATTTATACTGTACAATCATTATTACATAGTAAAGAAGGTTTAGAAACAAAACCAATCCTAGAAACTGCAGCAAAATTTGAAGATTTATTATATCATCAAACATTAAGAAAATTTTCATTATCAGCAACTGCTAATGTATGGACAAAAAAGGAATATATAGCATATTATATTGAACAAACAGATAAATTTTTATTACAATTAAAACAAAAAAATTTAAATTGGAAAAAGCTATTTGAAGATCATGAGAAAACACCACAAAAGTTTTTAGATCAAATTATGAAAGATGATGATGGGAAGAGGAAAAGTGTTGGTGGTGGAAATAAAGCCCCCAAAGCGATTAAAAATGGTGAATCAAAGGAGAGTCTTCAGAATCCAGTTACTGGTGCTCCTTCAAGTGGTCCTCCTGCTACAAAGACTAAAGGTGCGAAAGCGGGGGGAGTGAAAGTTAAGGCTGAGGGAAAGGCGGGCGGAGCGAAAGGAGGAAAGAAGAAAGGAACTATTCCCGCGGCGAAGGAAGAAACAACTTTAAGTTTAGATGCCGCTATGGACGATATTAATATGTTTGCTGGACCAACTAATACTGAACCTTTTGATGATAATTTGTTCGGGAGTGGTGACGTTGAATTGTTTGGTGAAAATGATCTTGAAATGGATTTATTTCCTTTCGGAAGCGCGGATGATGATCCTCTTAAGTTTTAAGTCTTTTCTATGACAATCTCTCACCTTTTCCTTTATGTATTCATGTAAATAATTCTTTCCCCTTCAGGTTCTTGTGTTTTGAAACTTGAAAAATTTCGATTATCGTTTATCCAAAAAGATCTACACTATTTATCACATACTAAACTCTAGTTACGACACGACAAACAAAGAGATGTTGACAAAATCTTCAAGAAGATTCTCAAAAAACGAGCTTTTCTTTCTTAGAAAAACGCGTTTTTGCCTGAAAGATCGTGTGATGTCAAATTTTGATGACCAATTTCTTTCACCTCTCCTCTCAAATATAATAGAATTCCTTCAAAAGCAAACAACAACAAACAAGACAACAACAGCAACACCCCTCACAGAAACAACCTTTGATTTTCACACTCAACAAAATTTTGGTAGGAGATATTTTTCTTCCATTAGGGATAGTAGCAGCATTGCTTGGACTCAGGGAATAATTTTTTTTCCTTGCTCGCGGATTCTGAAATATTTAATTATTTATCGGCATGATCTTGAGAGCGATCAAGGTCCAAGATGAGGATCTTTCTAGCAACGATCTTACACAAATTGAAGGTCTTCGAAAAGTATTAAATGCAAAGGTGAGAGAATTCAGTCAGACGGATATTCTTCAATCACTGGCTGGAACAATTACCCCAATACTATTAACATCAATTCAAGCATGGTCAATTTTCTTTGAATACGCGTTAATTCGTGCATTATTAAGATATAAAGTCATTCACCTAGGACCTGATTTACCGGGTATTAGTACAATTATTACTTCTATTATTGGTGGTTTTATGTCATTTTTCTTAGTTTTCTTCGTTAGTCAAGCATATGCACGTTTTATTAATCAATTTGATACTTCTATGCGTGTTAAAGGTCGTATTCTTAATCTATGTTTTTTCGCGAGAACTGCTTTACCTCCAGCGGAGGCATTGCGTTTAATGCGTTACGCAAATGCAGTACATGTAATCTTTTATATTGGTTTATCGAATGCATATTCTTCTCAAAATTTATTTGTTCCATTAAATGAAAGATATAATCTTTTAACGGAGAAAGAAGTCAAGCGAATTACTCAAATTGGGATGAAAAATCGTATTACATGCACTTTAGAAGGATTGACCTGGATGTTTGATTTAATATATAAAAATTATCGTAAAGGTAACCGTACTCGTTCTGATGATCACAACAATGACGATGGCGACAGTAAACACGCTGATGATGAGAGTGAAAATAGTGATAATCGAAAAGATGATGCTCCTTTGATGGATGATAATACATTACAAATGATGATATCCGAAGTCCTTCAAATGCGTGGTGCCATCTCCGATTTATTTCATTGTGCTGATCAAAGCATTCCTTTTTCCTATATGCATTTATTAGTTCTTATTAATGGTGGTTATTTAATTATTATGGCTTATGCAATTGCAACATATTTCCCTGTGTCGGATTCAATTTTCCCAGATCTGTTAGGTTCATTCATGTTGATATCAAATATTATTTTTGTTATCGGGATGAAAGAAATTGGTCGGCAAATGATTGATCCTTATGGCAGTGAGGCAGAAGATTTAGCAGTTCCGTCTTTCCTTGAAGCTACTCTTCGAGCCTCTCGTCTCATTTTAAATGGGCATCGATTTGCGGATGCTGAATCAGAGAAAGAGCAACGTCTTGATTTTCTTCGTCCGCCATTAGGTAGTGGATATGAAACAACTACTTTAGCCTACGCCATTACCCAACCTGAGTCTTTTGAACTGCCTAACTACGATATGGACACCACTGTTCCTGTACCACCCCCGCCTCTAAAGGAAGTTGAACATGCACTACCAAGTCCTGTTTTTAAAGTGCCTGATCGTGTACATCGAAAAAGTGTATTTGATCGGCGACATAGTCAAATAGCTGCCTTCCCCGAAAATGGAATTCCTGTCTAAAATTAGAAGACAAAAAAATCTTATGAATTATTTTTATATATTGTCTATTCATTTTGAAGTTCGTTTGAAATACTGGAGTCAAAGTACTCGGTATTTTGTCATTCGTATGTTGCCTTCGCTCATCATGGAGTTTAGAACTAGCTATCAGCTTCCTACACTCCATTGACTGCTGTATTCTTTTTGTTTTCTTCTTCGTTTCGTGAAGTTGCGAAAGGCCGCCATGCGGAGTATGGCTTTAGTTTTCAATCCTCTTGTAAATTTTTAATCCACAAAGTTCACTGGCTCGCGTCGTCACGACAGCCGTAAAAGGTTTTGTCGAGCCTACCCACAGAGTTCCAGACGCACTTCATCGTTTAGTCGTCTTCTTTCTCTTCGTGATCAAATTCAAATTTTCATCATATTTTGGTTGAATCCATCTCAACTTAAATCCATTGACAATTTTATCTGATGTATTAGGTTCACTCGGGCCATCATATGAAATTTTACTCATCAAGCTTGCATTATCATCAATATCTTTATCTTTCTTCTTTTGACTTTCCCTCTTACCCGATGATGAACCTTTTCTACTACTTTTATCATCTCCTTCATCAATACTACTACCATTTATATCTTCACCAAATGCATCATAAAATGTAAATTTGATATCACATATTGGTAAACGATTTCTTTTAATAAATTCTTCATCAATAGTATTTGGATTTGGTATCCAATTTAATAAATTCATTTTCCTTTCTTGAAAAGATTTTTCAGTTTTTTCACCAGTAAAAGATATAACTTCTTTTAAATAATCATTGAAAAAATAAAAATTATTTTTACTACGATCTAATGAACGATTAATTGCATTCGAACGTAGGATACTATCATATAATTCATTGGTAAGATGCGGGACATTGTTTAATATTACATATTTTAATTGAGTTGATGATTGTAATATATATTTTAATTTATTAATAGATGAAAAATCATATCCATTATTTGTTACATCATTCCCTGACATATCAATAGTATGACAATGTTCTAAATGTTTTGTTACGGTATCTAGGATATGATAAAAACCTTTAGCATTAATATGATTATTAGCAAAATTAATTTCTTCAATTTGATGTAAATAAGTTTTTAATAAAAAACATATAATGCCTAATTCAAATGATCTTATCTCTTGTGATGATAAATCCCACATTTTAAATGCACCACCATGTTGTTTTAATTCATTAATAGGTATTGTATTAATTTGATCAATATTGAGAAACGATTGTATAAAATGATATCCATTTTCATATGTTAATTGAAGATTCCCCTGTAATGTTACTTTTTCTAATCGTTTACGTTGTTGATTCGCATGTTGATAGATACGAACTAATTCATCTAATCCTGTCATGGTAATAAAATTTTGATTTAAATTTAACCATTTACAACATTTCACTAATCGTGTACCTTGTAATATTTGTTTTAAATAATCATCTGTTATACCAGAATTTGTTAAATTAATGACTTTAATCTCAGTATTACGACGGCAAAATTCATTAAAAATTATGATTTCATCATTGGTTAATTTAATACCACCTAATACATGTATCTCACTGACAACATTCGACGATGTTGCCTGTGATCCTTTTGATGGTGAGATCAGTTTTGAAGGTGAGGGTGTTCTTTCATCATTAGAAGAGTTCTTTAAAATGGAGTTTTCATAGACTATATTGAAGATGGCTGACATCTTCTCAAATAACTCCTGACGAGTCCATTCTTTTGGATCAAGCTTTATTCCACGCATTTTTGCTTGAAGTTGCTTTTTCCTGAGTTCAGGATCAATGGATTCACGTTTATTTTCGAAGTCATTTTCTGAAAATTTATTATTTGTTTTTATTCTTGTATGGGAAGGAGACAGCAATGCTGCTTTTGCACCGTCAGGAGACGTTGGCCGACGAGATGGTGAGGGAGAAAGACTTGAGCGTACTGGAGAAGCAAGTTTTCCTTCATTTGCAGGAGATGTTGGTCGACTCATTATTTATATTTCGAAACGAATACTCCTTTATCGAGAGTCCGGTTCTGTTGTTTAGTTGAATATTCTAGGTGTCAAATTATTAGCATTGTTGTTTTCGCAGACTTAGGCAAAAATCAAGGTTATATGTCCTGAGCCTTGATGAAAATTTCATGTTATTTTTCAAATCCTTTTGTTGAAAGTTTTTCCAAGCGTTACATATCCAGATATGAAAAAAAGTAAGAGGACATACAACATTTAGGTATTAGAGAATCTGCGTTCTGAGAATTAAAGATTCCAACACACAGAGAAGGTTATCAGAATGATGCTTGGACAATAAAGACACTCTCCTCGTAATAGATACAACGTGACATCAAAGAGAGGAAAGACAAGCTAAGGATTTGAAAAACGATTGTGAAAGAATGGATTCATTACCATTCCAGATTTCAGAAGAATTGAAAACAAAAAATTTATTTCATTTTATTATACCAACAGAATCAAGTAATAATAAGATTACTTTGTTAATCTATGAAAATCAGAAATATCGACCTGTAATTGGATCATGGGGAAATGTTATTGGTGTTCATATATTTCCAAGTGTTGATAGAAGACCCTTCACTAATGAAGCTGGAAATAAATCTTGGAGGTAAGAGCTTGCTACCACTGCTAAAGATTTTATGCTTATTTTTGTCATCTCTTTCTCCTAATTTAGTGGAACGTTAGAAGATATTCAGCCGATTAATGGGTTTAAGTGGGCTGTTGGTGGTTGGGAGCTTATTATTGAGAAAGGTCTCACTGATGATGAAGGGTAAGTGCAACAACACTCCATACAAGTACAAGGATCTAAACCTTCCATAGATGGCAATATGCACGAAAATGGAGTAATTTAAAAGAAAACAAAGCCCCATCTGATTCGCAAAGAGCCTTGGTAAGACACCTTTCTTCAACTCACTTTACTTCTCACGAACATCATATTGCGCACTGTAGTCTTTTGTTCGACGACGTCGATGGAAAAGAGTCATGGAAATAAATTTAGAATCAGTTCAACAATTATTACCATATGAATTATTATGTCGTGTTCAATTAACAAATCGTTCAAATAATACAAACAACTTTCAAAATGCTACAATATTATATGTCGAGATAGATGTCAATGATACGGAACATGATAATGGTGTTATTGGACCACCCCATTGGTTTAAAGATTTCACTATACCATTAACACACTTATCTCCATTTAAACGATTTAAAATTAAATTATTAAGAAATGGCAAATTATTAACCAATAGCAATTCTTTCCCCACTACCACAGCTGTTGCCACTGCTTCTGGAGGAAGTGGAGGAGGAGGAGGTAATCCAACCTCATCCTCCTCTAAGTATACAGAAGAGATCTCATTAGCAGAAATCATGCAAGAAACGTCAAAAACTGGTTCATCCTTTAAAAAATCCATTTATTGTGATAATAAATTATTATATGATATTGATATTGAATGGAAAATTGTCCAAAATGATATTTTTCATATACAAAATAAAGAAAAGTTTTTCTCTAAAGGTGAATTACAAGAAATGATTTTATCTGAAGCAAAATTATCACAAAGACTAAAAGAAAAAATTATCATGTTATCATTAGCGTTAGGTAATGAAAAATGTCATTCATTAATACGTGAAATTACATTATTAATGGTTGAAGGACAAAATTATTTAGATGATTTAGATTTGATTGAGGTATTAGATGATGTTAATCATATTTCAGGTGGTAATGAATTTGAAAAAGTTTTACTACTATTAAAGGATGCTGAAAATAATGATAAAATTATGAATAAATTATATTATCCATCCTCAATCTTTGCTTTTGGTATATTTCTTGAAATTCAGAATCAGCAACGATGGAATTTAAGGAAACCTAATAATCAATTATTATTAAATCGTATTGATGATTTATATGATTTATGTAGTTCATGGTTCTTCGGACAACCATCCTGTTATCCGAATATATTAAAATCATATCATCAGAAATGGTTAAAAGAGACGAAATTTATTTCCTCTTCATCTTCTAACAATCATAACAATCATCATCATTCATCATCGTCTTCACCTTATAGTGTAATATTACTATTAAAAGATGAAGGTATGACCTTTGAATTAATTGCTAAGAATATATCAGATTATATTTTCTTATTAAGAATATTATCCATTGCGAAGTATTATCATCAAACAGGTTTTTACAATAAAATGAATTTTTATTCCAATGATATACTTTCAGTGCATGTGATGATTAAAATTGATAAGAAGGTCTTTAACGACGGTTTAATTTATGTTGATTGTGAAGATGGCTCTATTGAATTCTCTACAACAGGTAAACGTAATCCTGAAACTGATGCATATTTCCCATTAAAACTTCCTTTCGAATATGTAAGTATATTGCCCTCTCCTCCGTTTCTTCTGTCACCTCACCTTTTTCTCTTTGATAGTTTGATGGTGCGATTTTAAGTCATTCTTATCATTATTCACTTCATTATCTCGTTGAAATTAAAGTTCTTTCTGCAACTTCTTTTGCATTACAAAGTGCGAGTGATGCGATGTTTCGTGTTAATATTGATACTATTAACGGTCAACATCAACAATGTGATTTCATGCTAACACAAGAGAGTCCGAATCAACCAGTGACTGGTAGTGTTGATCAAACGATTCATCTTCTCCTTCCAGCTGAGATTGTTGAGTTCCCCGAACGACTTGAAAACTTCGCGACTCTGACATTTAGTTACGATCAATCCTCTGTGACTCGAAACACTCCAGCGAACAATGCTGGTCCTACTGTTACTCCTCCGCGTTCTAACTCAAGTCGAAGTAATGCTGTTGACGGAAGTGGTGGGAATCGCATTTCGGACAAATCAAGAGATAAGCGCGTTTCTTCTATCTTCGGTAGTAGTAACAGTGATTTACTCTCTTCAACGAAGCAACAGCAGCAACAACAAAGAAAGGCAATTAATCCATCCACATTAGTGAAATTAGGACAATCGTCTATTTTTACAAGTCAAAGAGGTATTCATAAGAATGATAATGAATTTCAAATCTCATTAGAGAAACTATCATCTTTTCGATTAAAAATCTTTTTAAAACAATTTACCTGGATGTTTATGAATCATGATAATAACAATAATAATCTTGATCTATCTCTTGTTCCCTCGGATGTTTATGTGATGATTTATCTTGCTGATCGTGATGGGGAGATATTAGTCCCTACCGCAACATCGATGACCTATGATTCTCCGACAAAGAAGAGATCTTCCGTAGTCTCATCCACTTCCTATAACTCTTCTTCTTCCACTGTTAGTCGTGCAGGGAATGCTGTCTTTAGATCATGTATTACCAGTAAGAAATTAAACTATTCTTGGTCAAATGAAAGTATTGAAATTGATTCCAAGCAAGTAGCAGCATTAGAACTAGCAAATTATCTTATTATTGAATTATGGAGTAAAGGTACTATTACTGGCAGTGGTAAATATGATGAAGATCATTTATTAGGTGAAAGTTTAATACCAATTAATCCATATAAGTTCTCTAATGCAACAGATTTAGATTGTTTAATACATCAATCTGATCCTAATTGTGATTTGTGTAATCATGTGACATCGCCATTACTTGGGTTTGGTCATGTTCAAGTGAAACTTCATACAGTTCTCCCGACAGATGGCTCCATAAGCCCAACTACACCTAATACTGTACGTGGTAGTGCTCGTATTCGATCGAATAATTTAATTAAATTAGCAATTAGTAGTAAACCTATTCAACCAACGGATTGTGCATGGCCAAGTCATATTATTAATCATACAGAGAAAACAATTGATTCGAATATCTTTTATTTCTCTGTCCATCAAGATGGTATACATATTCAAACAGAAAGTTTGATACCAGGTACACCATTAGTTGATAAAGCTGCAATCTTAGAAGAATGTATGGAAAAGGTTTATACTGCAACAACCGGTAAATTGCATTTAATCATGAAATATGAAAATATCCGATTAGATGATATTTTCATATTAAATGATAATACTTTATTAGTTGGATTACAATTTAAAAGAAAGATGCAATCATCTTCTTCCTCTTCTTCGAATCCTTCAAAGGAAGCTTTAATGAAAGCAACGAATAAAGCCGTTTTCCGTGAAATACGATTCGAATTCTTAATCGGTCCTTGTCTAGCAGAAGATATTTATGTAACGATCGCAAATAAAGTCAGTTTACAACCATTAAGAAACCAATTAGTAACACATGTACAATCATCTGATAAAGAATTAGAAGAATCCTTTTATTCTATTGCGAAATTATTTCAAGATAGTATCTATGAGACGATTACTAATATCTCTACTGCATTACAAGATATTAAAGCGAGTAATTCTTTTGATTTAGATGATAATAGTGATCTTGATGGGACTCATTCAGCAAGAATGAGTATGCAAGATCGAAGAAGTGAAGAAGATCATAATGAAAGTAGTAAGACAGGCACTAATACTACTTCTACATTAACAGCATCGCAAGAGGTAATTGAAGAAACACGTCAAAGACAATTAGAAAGAATGAAAGAAATGCAAAAAAGATTAGAAGAAGTTGAATCATGGAATAAAATATTACCAAGATTTGTGAATTCAAATACAACTGCAACCTCTTTAACCACTGCAATAGCTGCGAATACTGTAACTTCATTCTCTTCCTATTCTTATATGCATTCCTGTACATTAAAATTATTATATTTGAAGAAAGCAACATTAATGATTTATTTATGGTATTTAATTGAACAATCACCTATTAATTTAAATGCAGAAAAACACTATATTGAAGCATCATGGATATTATTTGATGAGATTGAACAACATGTGAATTCAGATATTATGGATACAGAAGATTTAGATAATTTAATTTATCGTATTAAAGATATGATGATGAAACTAGAGAAAGAAATACGTTATCAAATATTAAAAGCATTTAGAAATACGATTATTGGTATTGATATCTCATTAGATTTGAGTAAATGTATCTATGAGAAGTATATTACGATTATATCCATGTTATTAGGGACATTAGAATATTCGGAATTAGATTGGAATGCGAGACAACAACAACTTCTTCTGTTCCAACAACAGCAGCAGCAACAACAGAAAGAGGAAGGAGGAGTGAGACCATCTATCGAGATTCGTTCATCAGAATATGGTGGAAGAGCATCCACTCTCTCTACTGTTGGTTTGGGTGGTACAGAGACGGCTTCATCACTTACTAAACCTAATAAAGGCTTCGTACCATCACATAAGTCTTACATCATCTCAAATCCTCAAAAGAAACGTGATTTAATTAAATTTATTATTATTAATGATAATATGTTTGAAGAATATTGCAATGCTATATTAATATCACATCATTATAATTTTAATAAAAGACCATTATTGTCTTATTGTATTAATTTTGATGATTTATTAAATAAATTTTCACATATATTAGATGAAAACCTATTAATGTGGAATCATAGAATTATGAAATATTTTATGAATACACGTGAAGAAGAGTCCAATCTTCTTATGAATGCTAATAGTAACGGTAAAGGAGGTGGAAAGAATGATAAACAACAGAAAGAAGAAGATTTACTATTATTGCAGACATCAAAGACTTCGAAACCATTTTATTCCGGCAGTAACAATCGTGATTATTCAAGTCCGACTAATCTTGCAAGTTCTGATAAGAGTAAGGCAAGTTCTAATACTTTGTCAACATCGCAGTTATTACCATGGGATATCACATTATACTTTGATAAAGATCATCAAAAGGATTTATTTATCTCTAATATCCCCGAAACTATTCAATTACAATTAAATATTGAAATTGGTTTAAAGAAAATTACCCCAATGTATTTAGAGGACATGAATAACAAGAATAATACCAATAATAGTAATAGTAATGAATTAGCATTACTTGATCAAGATGAGGAATCATTATATCGTATTGATTTAATGAATAATAAGATTGCTCAAGCTATTGCTCGATCATATATTACATTAGCATCAGAGTTTGAAAAAGTATTATTATCAAACCTTGTACAATACCCTGATGCTGTCATGTCTTCACAAGTAAATAGCAATACAAGGATTTCATTACTTGGCTCTTCAGATAACAGTAAGAATAGTAATGGAGGAGGAAGTGGTAGTAATGGGAATTCAGGTATTAATGGTGATGTTGATGAAAAAGATGAAATTATTTGTTTTTTATTGTCGATGATTAATGATTCTTATCGTATTATTCATACTCATGTACCACAATCCATGAATTTATTTATGAATGATTATTACCAAAGATTTCGTAAACAGCAACAGCACCGAGCGTCACGCTATGCCAGTCATGGAGGTAAAGGAAGTGGGAGAAGAGGCAAGAGTAGTATGGGCAGACAAAGTCTCTCACGTCATTCTATTCATTCATTAGGTGGTGATTCCTTCCTTTCCGGGAGTTTCATGGAAAATAACCAGAGTAGTTTAATGAATTATGAGAGCATGAATATGATCACCTTTAAAACCTCATTAAAAGCGATGAGTGCAATCTCACGCAAAGCAATTAATGATTTAACCAATCAAATATTCTTTCATTGTGATTTAAAAGCTTATTTTCTTGCTGGATTTGATGAATTCTTTGGATTACGGAATACCATGACTAGATATCTCTCTTCTAATGGTGTTAACAATGCTTCTGCTAGTGTACTCGGAGGAATGAATGCGAATTATACGAGACAACAGAAGCTTTATTCCTTTGTTACTCGAACCTCATTATCCTCTAACCCAAATGCTAACAGCAATAATGGGGGTAATGTGATAGGAGGTGATGATTCTCAATATACTACTATGGATACTCTCTTAGCAACCATCTCAGAGTTTTTCTTATTTATTAAAGATCATGTAAATGTATCAGATTTAGAGAAAATCTTTTATTTATGTATGAAGAAGATATTATTAAGATATTTATTATTTATACGTGATTTTCATTTATATATTGATACCTTAAGAAAGAGAATGAAAACGCCAACGAACAGTGAGATTGAAAAGAATAAGACTAAGAATAATGGTAGTAATAGTACTAATACTACACCTAAGGGAACGAGCAAACCTTTTGGTGGGTTCTTTACTCATAAAGTTCGTCCAGAGAAGAAGAAGGCGGCAGCAGCAACAACTAATAAAGATAATAATGCTCAACCTACGATGAAAAGTATTCCAGAAAATCAAGAAGAAAATACAGAAAAAGATCGTGAAAATGAATTTAGTAAAGATGAGAATATTATTGAAAGAGAACGAAAGAAACGTGAAAAACTACTTAATAATAATGAAGAGAATGAGATCGAAGTAGAAGGAGAAGAAGTAGAAGAAAGAAATAACCTCGAAGAGGAAGAAGAAACTTCAAATTCTCCTTTAGAAAGACAAGGTTCAATGTTTCGACGTACAAATTGGTTTTCATTACAGAATAATCCTTTATTATCCAATGAAAATTATTTGGAAGCAGTCTATGAGACATGGATGAAAGATTCGAAATCTGTTATGAAATTTTATTCTGAAATGAAAATGAAATTATTCCCACAATCATTCCGTCCAGCAAATTATAATCAAGATGAATCATCATCATCGAAGAAATCTAAATTTGATGATCTTGATGATAGTAACAACAATAGTGGTCGTAACTCAGAGAATAACAATAACAATAACAATGGCGATGAAGAGAATATTGAATTAATTGATGATGAAAAGTCAAGTCCTTATAAACAAACGATTACTTTATTATTAAATTATTTATCTCATTGTATTGTATTATCACGTACTGATGAATATACGAATGAAGGTTTAATTAATGAATTCATTCTGAACGGATTTGGTATCACGGTAAGGAATACTCTCTATTATAACCTTCTTCACACTCTCGCTAATGCATCTCTTCTCATATTTCTTCATAGTTCCCAACGTTTGTATTAGATCCTATCAAATATCATCCAGAAATTGAAAAATTATTTAAATTAGATCCAGCATTTATGCATTTTGCACCATCTATTGAAATGTTAAAATATCAAAAGAAATATATGTTATCACAGATTACAGGTGAACCATTATTAGAAGATGATCAATTACCTGTTTCTATGTATTCTTCAACTTTAACAACTATGCATTTACATAATCCTATGAATGATAATGGTTATGGTGGGAATAGAATGCCAATGTCTATCTGTAATATTCAGATATGTGGTTTAGCTGTCTATCATGTGATGAAATATAAGAATCTATTCCTTGTAAGTACTCTCTTCTCAAAATCTTTCATCGTCTCTGATAATAATGTTTTTTTGTGTGATTTAGAAAATATCAATGAATGATAAGCGGTTTATGACAAGTATTTCTCCGAATACAGGTGATACACCTCATTGGAATGATGTCTTCTTAGTTGAGAGAATACCAGTAAGAAACAACTATTATAAGACCTACCTCCACTCTCATCTCTGATCTCATGGTATTCTATAGATTACAGCTTGCAAGACAATCACTATTGAATTATTTGCTTTCAAATTAAGAGCATTTAAAGTCATGAGGTAAGATGATATCTGTCTCATCTTACTCTTCTTTATTACTGTTATTATTATTACCTCTACTATAGGGAGTATAAAATTGGTGAAGCAACCATTAATCTCATGGAAATATTACGAAATGAAACAGCGAATATTCAAGAATCACCAAATAATTATAAATCATCATCAATCTTTTCATCATTCTCTGCTGATAAAAAATCATCAAACAATAATAAAAAATTATCAAATCAATGGGATGCATCAAATACTGCTGCATTAGATAACTTTGAAACAGAATCAGTGATATCCAATATTGGTAATCCTCATTTTAATGGTTTTAATCATACTGCATGGTATGTCATTCCAACGAATCCGAAACGATTCTTTCAAAGAGGCAGTGCTCCGACACGATCTTCTATGATCAATCGTGGATCTTCTTTCAGTGCAACCAGAACATC
>VKHI01000345.1:0-28907 GCA_015145745.1 Poterioochromonas sp. DS
GCCCAACCACAGCCTCCTTTAAAACAAAATAATATTATTTATTCTACTATTGCCTATTGCCAAGATTGAAAAAACAGTCTCTGCCCATTGTTATTGACCTTCCTACAGGTGAATATTCAAATGACTTTTCAATTTACTAACAACTAAATCTAAAGCAACAGAGTTTAATCCAACCGGGACAATAATATCAGCATTACGTTTGGAAGGTTCAACAAACTGTAAATGCATTGGTCTAACAGTCGTAATATATTGCTGTAATACACTTTCAATCGTTCTTCCACGTTCAACTGTATCACGACGGATACGGCGTACTAGTCGTATATCATCTTCTGTATCAACAAAAATTTTCACATCAATTTCATCATATAATCCTTTATCAGAGAAGATTAAGATACCTTCCACTAATATGACAGGTTTCGGATGTAATAATTGTGTTTCTTTTTTACGCGAATGAATAGTAAAATCATACATTGGAATATGAACAGATTTTTTCTCTTTTAATGCTTTCACATGTTCAATTAATAAATCAGTATCTAATGCATCAGGATGATCAAAATTCCATTTTTCACGTTCTTTTAATGTTAAATGTGATAAATCTTTATAATACGAATCATGCGATATATAACAAATATTATCTTTACCAATTTCTTCATAAATTGCTTCAGATAATGTAGTTTTTCCTGAACCACTACCACCAGCAATACCAATGACAATCACTCCATCTGTGCTGGTAGTCTTGGAAATCTTCTGTACTAATGGTTCTACAATATATGCTGAAGAGGAAATTGGACTAAGAAGGATATTTCCCTTGCCATCATCTTGTGCTTTTGCAAGATGTGTATGATGTGGTACAGGGTGATGTTTACCACGTTGTGGTGTTTCAGGGATTTCAGAATTATATACAAATTCATCAATAAAATCACCTTGACTATCTTTAATATAATTTTGATCACGACAACGACTTTGTGGTAAATGTGATCTATTAGGGTTATAGATATTACCACGTGTAGCAAATACAAAGAATGCAATGGTTGTAAAATATATAGCAAAAGTACCAACCATATTTTCTAGATTATTTAAAAAATTATGATTATTATTATTATTGTTATTATTATTATTATTTGGTGGTAACTTATCAGCCATGATTCAACTTAGAAAGACACTCAAAGACGAGGAAGAAAGAAAATATAACAAGAAAGGAAAATGTGGACGATGGAAGGTGAATGCGATGAAATGATCAACAAGGCAGGGTATTCAAAGAATAGACAGAGATAATAAGCTTGTGAAAGCTGTCGGTAAGGGCTGTTTTTTCAAGTAGTTAGAGGTGTTCAAAGTGTTTGATTGATGTTGATGATCGATGATTGGTTTGGGAGATGTTTGGGTTTTTGTGTTAATCTCTCCCAAGTTTCTATTTTCCTAAAACTCTAAAATCTTTTTATTTTTTTTCATTTCTTCTTTGATTCAAGTTCTTTGATTCAAGATACAATAGACAAAACTCAGAAATTATTTCAAAAACCATCATAAAGATACTATGGCAGATCAAGTCGAAACTGAAACACCAAAAATTATGACAAGATCTCGTGAGAGAAAGAGAAAGATTGATGAAGGGATTGTTGATCCACCTCCACCACCTAAATATCAAACACTTGGTCAATATTTAATGGAAGAAAGAGAAAAAGAAACAAATCAACTTCTTGAGAAGCCATTAATTGATGGGTATGAACAATTTGAAGTCTATAACAAGAATGCTGTTGTGGAAGTATTTCAAGCAACGAAAGTAGAAAAATTTCGAGGACAATTATTTGAGACTGGTGAAACTCATGATCGAATGAAAATTGTCTTTATTACTTTGCGAACTGGTGAAAATCCAAAAACATTTACTCATCTGTGTAATAATACATCATTAGTTTGGAATATTAAAGATCTCAATGTCTCAAGTAGAGAACACACTTTTAATGTTCCAAGTGTCGTTATGTTGTTTGTTCGAGGAAAATATATTCCAGGGACAACTCTTGAGGGTAATGAGTATAAATATTTAGGGTTAATTGGTATTCAGAGTATGTCATCAGATGGATCAACCTACAATGAAGTAAAATTTGTGTTTGATTATGTCTTATCTCGTAAAGAAATTGATACGCATTTTGGTGAAAATTGTATCCGTTGTAAAAAGAATAAGTATGGATCCGCCCTCTGCGGATGGAAGTAGAGTTGGTAAAGACAAGAAAATTAGTAATCATGTTTGTTTATAAATTTTTATACAGATGGTAGATTTCATTCCTTTTGATTTCAGATTGATTTGTAAATAAAATGGAATCTTTTATTGAACGATCACTCGTCCATCGACGTTTCTGCAAGGTTGTGCGACGATTAAGAATTAAGCAATTCCTTTCGGCTTTCTCACTCTCCTTAAACTCTCTCCCGCTCCTCCGAGATCTTGGTGCAATTAAAGAGAAAACAAAACAATCGAATACAATCAAATTATGAAGATAGTTTCTGTTGATCAAGCGCGTTTCTGCTTTGCTGATGCAGCGAATTCTCCTTCTTCGGTTCGAGACAAGACTGTGTTTCATTCCTACTGTCAGGATGTTTTGACAAGCTACTCACTAAATAGCTTGAGCATTCCTAACGAAACCCACAGTAATATTGGGAGCATTATTGATGAAGATCCCATGAATAAAGTTTCTATTTACGAGAAACAAGGTGATTATTTGATTACCACTCGCAGTCACACTGCTATCGCAGTAATTACAGCTGATTGCCTCCCTGTCTTTATTTATGACAATGTAAATTCGGTCATTGCTATCATACATTCCGGGTGGAAAGGATCTTTTGACAATATTGCAGTCAATGCTTTGAACACGATGCGAAACCAGTATGGCACCGATCCAGCGAATGTCAAAGTATATTACGGACCCAATGCTACGAAGTTCAAAAGGACTTTATTGAAAAACTTTTACCTCTTTGTTCAAGAGATGAATATCGTAGCTTGATTGAAGAAAGAGAAGACAAGTTTTATTTTAATAATGGTAACTTTGTAACCATGCAGTTGATTAAAAATGGTGTATTACCACATCATATTGATGATAGTTACAATGAATGTACTATCTGTAATACTTCGTATAACTCGTTTCGACGTCAAAGAAATTCACCTCAAAGATCAAACAATGTTTCGATTGCATGGTTAGAGAAATAGTGTTTTGCGGTTTGTTGTTGATTTTTTAGAATACTCGTCATGCTTAGTAGTTTTCTAAAGTAATTTCGATTATTATCATGAGAAAGAAAAAGATAAATTCTAAAAAAAATACTCGTTATCGTTAACTTCCATCCAAACGACTCTTCAAATGCATTTTATTTGGTAACTATTTATTACGTGTGAAAACACGTTTTCGTTATTTTGCATCACACAATTTGGAGATGAGATGAAGGAAATTTAAAGAGATAGGTCATGTCTCTCTTTATCTTCCTTCTGCTGCAAAGAATACCGAAAGCTCGATCTTATTTTATTAATTGAAATATTAATCTCTTGTAGCAGTATTTTTTACTTTTTTAAAATGGCTGATAAAATCGCTTTTGATGATGCTTATCGATATGATATTGAGCCATCCAGCGGAGGATGGCGGGAAGCAACAGAACAAGTGAAGCGTAAAGTCTCAGCTTTGACTCGAGGTTATCACTCCATGTGGATCGGAATCACCAGTGGTGGGGTGGATGGGGTGCGTGAGCGCTGGAATAATAAATACAAACGCTTAGGAATGGCTCACGTTGCTGCGGTCTATGAGACGTCAAGCGACAATTTTCGGCGCAATATGGAAACAGAGTTGATAAATTTCTATAAAGATCACGTGGATAATGAGAGAGATGGTGGTGGTGGATCTAATGGTAGTCCGCCATATGTAGTGTATGTTGCTTGGAACTGATTTAGTTTGTTGTGGTATTTATGAAAGGCTTGTAAAGATAACTAAGAGCGTATTGTTCTCAATGAACGCTGTTTGTTTCAAACATATTTTGAATGTAATGACATGATCTGAACAATTACAGATGAACAAAATGTCTCTACAAGATAGAACTTCTGTACACTTGCAACTTGCAGTCTCAAAGGAACACAACAAACAAAACAGAATTCAAACCGATTTGCTATCTCTTTCTTTCTTTACTTTCTTAACAAAGGTTGATTTTCAATATCTTTCAGTTCTTTTGGCTCAGGCGACGATAGTTTCTTATCTTCCTTTTTTGGTGCTTGTTGGTAGAGTGATCCCGCAGCAAGACAAAGACAAACTGCAAATAAACCTGGTCCTGTAGAGTGTTTATCCCAAACTAGAACATTCAATAACACGGTTAAGAATTTGTTCACTACACCTACTAAGGTATAGGTCGTTGCACTAACCATACCACGACATAACCATCCAGTATATCTATATAAAAAACATGGTTAACAAATAAAGACAATACAGCGACATTTAAGATAACTAACCCAATGAGAGTTCCTGCAATACATGAAAATAATAATAATAAAGCACCATTAGCAGGAATTTCTTGTAATTTTTCATCAGCATCTTCAAAATCACCATTAACATATCCTAAGACAAACATTGGTACAGCAGCTAATAGATTACAGTATAGGACAGGTCCCCAAACTGATTCCATTTTCACTGATGATGTTAATTTTTTACCATATGTCATTTCAAAGGTAATTAAGAAAAAATATAAGATAACCCAATAATATGCTTCAAATCCACGTAATGCAAATTCTGAATCACTCATACAATAAAATATTGCACCAGCAGCAACAACAAATAATGAAACACTTGATCTTAAAGATGGCCATTGTCGATCCATAAATAAATATTCAACAATGGTGACAGCAATTGGTGAACATGCATTTTTCGACGATTGTTAGTGTTTTGGATAAAACTCAATGAATTTCTGAAACGCGTTTTTTGCCGTCGGGGAAAACGCGTTTTTATCTTTAGAAATCGCACACTTTAAATGGCTGGTGAAGTCTTCTTCCGTCTTGCTTATCGATATGATATTGAGCCATCCAGCGGAGGATGGCTCAATGCAACAGCACAAGTGAAGCGTAAAGTCTCAGCTTTGACTCGAGGTTATAATTCCATGTGGATCGGAATCACCAGTGATGGAGAGAACGGATTGCGTAACCGCTGGAATAATAAATACAAAGGCTTAGGAATGACTAACATTGCTGCGGTCTATGAGACGTCAAGTGACAGTTTTCGGCGCAATATGGAAACGGAGTTGATAAATTTCTATAAAGATCATGTGGATAACGAGAGAGATGGTGGTGGTGGACCTAATGGTAGTCCGCCTTATGTAGTGTATGTTGCTTGGAACTGACGTTCGTCCTTTTAGTTTGTTATGGTATTTATGAAATGTTTGTAAATCTAACTAAGAGAGTATTGTTCTCAATGTATCGATTGCCTGATCTGAGAAATAGCTTGTGTAGTTTAGTGTTCATTTATTTTAGAAATGCTCGTTAAGAGCAAAAAGCACCAAGGCGGATGAGTCCGATTGCTTAAGTGAACTTTGAAAGGATGAAGAGAACAAATTTGATCGAGTAAATCTCAACAACCAACAACGATTAGTAGGGTCAATTATTCTGTATTTTGACATTATCCGAACAATTACAGCTGAACAAAATGTCTCTACAAGATAGAACTTCTGTACACTTGCAACTTGCAGTCTCAAAGGAACACAACAAACAAAACAGAATTCAAACCGATTTGCTATCTCTTTCTTTCTTTACTTTCTTAACAAAGGTTGATTTTCAATATCTTTCAGTTCTTTTGGCTCAGGCGACGATAGTTTCTTATCTTCCTTTTTTGGTGCTTGTTGGTAGAGTGATCCCGCAGCAAGACAAAGACAAACTGCAAATAAACCTGGTCCTGTAGAGTGTTTATCCCAAACTAGAACATTCAATAACACGGTTAAGAATTTGTTCACTACACCTACTAAGGTATAGGTCGTTGCACTAACCATACCACGACATAACCATCCAGTATATCTATATAAAAAACATGGTTAACAAATAAAGACAATACAGCGACATTTAAGATAACTAACCCAATGAGAGTTCCTGCAATACATGAAAATAATAATAATAAAGCACCATTAGCAGGAATTTCTTGTAATTTTTCATCAGCATCTTCAAAATCACCATTAACATATCCTAAGACAAACATTGGTACAGCAGCTAATAGATTACAGTATAGGACAGGTCCCCAAACTGATTCCATTTTCACTGATGATGTTAATTTTTTACCATATGTCATTTCAAAGGTAATTAAGAAAAAATATAAGATAACCCAATAATATGCTTCAAATCCACGTAATGCAAATTCTGAATCACTCATACAATAAAATATTGCACCAGCAGCAACAACAAATAATGAAACACTTGATCTTAAAGATGGCCATTGTCGATCCATAAATAAATATTCAACAATGGTGACAGCAATTGGTGAACATGCATTTTTCGACGATTGTTAGTGTTTTGGATAAAACTCAATGAATTTCTGAAACGCGTTTTTTGCCGTCGGGGAAAACGCGTTTTTATCTTTAGAAATCGCACACTTTAAATGGCTGGTGAAGTCTTCTTCCGTCTTGCTTATCGATATGATATTGAGCCATCCAGCGGAGGATGGCTCAATGCAACAGCACAAGTGAAGCGTAAAGTCTCAGCTTTGACTCGAGGTTATAATTCCATGTGGATCGGAATCACCAGTGATGGAGAGAACGGATTGCGTAACCGCTGGAATAATAAATACAAAGGCTTAGGAATGACTAACATTGCTGCGGTCTATGAGACGTCAAGTGACAGTTTTCGGCGCAATATGGAAACGGAGTTGATAAATTTCTATAAAGATCATGTGGATAACGAGAGAGATGGTGGTGGTGGACCTAATGGTAGTCCGCCTTATGTAGTGTATGTTGCTTGGAACTGACGTTCGTCCTTTTAGTTTGTTATGGTATTTATGAAATGTTTGTAAATCTAACTAAGAGAGTATTGTTCTCAATGTATCGATTGCCTGATCTGAGAAATAGCTTGTGTAGTTTAGTGTTCATTTATTTTAGAAATGCTCGTTAAGAGCAAAAAGCACCAAGGCGGATGAGTCCGATTGCTTAAGTGAACTTTGAAAGGATGAAGAGAACAAATTTGATCGAGTAAATCTCAACAACCAACAACGATTAGTAGGGTCAATTATTCTGTATTTTGACATTATCCGAACAATTACATTTGAAAGAATGTCTTGAAGACAGAACTTCTGTACACTTGCAACTTGCAGTCTCAAAGGAACACAACAAACAAAACAGAATTCAAACCGATTTGCTATCTCTTTCTTTCTTTACTTTCTTAACAAAGGTTGATTTTCAATATCTTTCAGTTCTTTTGGCTCAGGCGACGATAGTTTCTTATCTTCCTTTTTTGGTGCTTGTTGGTAGAGTGATCCCGCAGCAAGACAAAGACAAACTGCAAATAAACCTGGTCCTGTAGAGTGTTTATCCCAAACTAGAACATTCAATAACACGGTTAAGAATTTGTTCACTACACCTACTAAGGTATAGGTCGTTGCACTAACCATACCACGACATAACCATCCAGTATATCTATATAAAAAACATGGTTAACAAATAAAGACAATACAGCGACATTTAAGATAACTAACCCAATGAGAGTTCCTGCAATACATGAAAATAATAATAATAAAGCACCATTAGCAGGAATTTCTTGTAATTTTTCATCAGCATCTTCAAAATCACCATTAACATATCCTAAGACAAACATTGGTACAGCAGCTAATAGATTACAGTATAGGACAGGTCCCCAAACTGATTCCATTTTCACTGATGATGTTAATTTTTTACCATATGTCATTTCAAAGGTAATTAAGAAAAAATATAAGATAACCCAATAATATGCTTCAAATCCACGTAATGCAAATTCTGAATCACTCATACAATAAAATATTGCACCAGCAGCAACAACAAATAATGAAACACTTGATCTTAAAGATGGCCATTGTCGATCCATAAATAAATATTCAACAATGGTGACAGCAATTGGTGAACATGCATTTTTCGACGATTGTTAGTGTTTTGGATAAAACTCAATGAATTTCTGAAACGCGTTTTTTGCCGTCGGGGAAAACGCGTTTTTATCTTTAGAAATCGCACACTTTAAATGGCTGGTGAAGTCTTCTTCCGTCTTGCTTATCGATATGATATTGAGCCATCCAGCGGAGGATGGCTCAATGCAACAGCACAAGTGAAGCGTAAAGTCTCAGCTTTGACTCGAGGTTATAATTCCATGTGGATCGGAATCACCAGTGATGGAGAGAACGGATTGCGTAACCGCTGGAATAATAAATACAAAGGCTTAGGAATGACTAACATTGCTGCGGTCTATGAGACGTCAAGTGACAGTTTTCGGCGCAATATGGAAACGGAGTTGATAAATTTCTATAAAGATCATGTGGATAACGAGAGAGATGGTGGTGGTGGACCTAATGGTAGTCCGCCTTATGTAGTGTATGTTGCTTGGAACTGACGTTCGTCCTTTTAGTTTGTTATGGTATTTATGAAATGTTTGTAAATCTAACTAAGAGAGTATTGTTCTCAATGTATCGATTGCCTGATCTGAGAAATAGCTTGTGTAGTTTAGTGTTCATTTATTTTAGAAATGCTCGTTAAGAGCAAAAAGCACCAAGGCGGATGAGTCCGATTGCTTAAGTGAACTTTGAAAGGATGAAGAGAACAAATTTGATCGAGTAAATCTCAACAACCAACAACGATTAGTAGGGTCAATTATTCTGTATTTTGACATTATCCGAACAATTACATTTGAAAGAATGTCTTGAAGACAGAACTTCTGTACACTTGCAACTTGCAGTCTCAAAGGAACACAACAAACAAAACAGAATTCAAACCGATTTGCTATCTCTTTCTTTCTTTACTTTCTTAACAAAGGTTGATTTTCAATATCTTTCAGTTCTTTTGGCTCAGGCGACGATAGTTTCTTATCTTCCTTTTTTGGTGCTTGTTGGTAGAGTGATCCCGCAGCAAGACAAAGACAAACTGCAAATAAACCTGGTCCTGTAGAGTGTTTATCCCAAACTAGAACATTCAATAACACGGTTAAGAATTTGTTCACTACACCTACTAAGGTATAGGTCGTTGCACTAACCATACCACGACATAACCATCCAGTATATCTATATAAAAAACATGGTTAACAAATAAAGACAATACAGCGACATTTAAGATAACTAACCCAATGAGAGTTCCTGCAATACATGAAAATAATAATAATAAAGCACCATTAGCAGGAATTTCTTGTAATTTTTCATCAGCATCTTCAAAATCACCATTAACATATCCTAAGACAAACATTGGTACAGCAGCTAATAGATTACAGTATAGGACAGGTCCCCAAACTGATTCCATTTTCACTGATGATGTTAATTTTTTACCATATGTCATTTCAAAGGTAATTAAGAAAAAATATAAGATAACCCAATAATATGCTTCAAATCCACGTAATGCAAATTCTGAATCACTCATACAATAAAATATTGCACCAGCAGCAACAACAAATAATGAAACACTTGATCTTAAAGATGGCCATTGTCGATCCATAAATAAATATTCAACAATGGTGACAGCAATTGGTGAACATGCATTTTTCGACGATTGTTAGTGTTTTGGATAAAACTCAATGAATTTCTGAAACGCGTTTTTTGCCGTCGGGGAAAACGCGTTTTTATCTTTAGAAATCGCACACTTTAAATGGCTGGTGAAGTCTTCTTCCGTCTTGCTTATCGATATGATATTGAGCCATCCAGCGGAGGATGGCTCAATGCAACAGCACAAGTGAAGCGTAAAGTCTCAGCTTTGACTCGAGGTTATAATTCCATGTGGATCGGAATCACCAGTGATGGAGAGAACGGATTGCGTAACCGCTGGAATAATAAATACAAAGGCTTAGGAATGACTAACATTGCTGCGGTCTATGAGACGTCAAGTGACAGTTTTCGGCGCAATATGGAAACGGAGTTGATAAATTTCTATAAAGATCATGTGGATAACGAGAGAGATGGTGGTGGTGGACCTAATGGTAGTCCGCCTTATGTAGTGTATGTTGCTTGGAACTGACGTTCGTCCTTTTAGTTTGTTATGGTATTTATGAAATGTTTGTAAATCTAACTAAGAGAGTATTGTTCTCAATGTATCGATTGCCTGATCTGAGAAATAGCTTGTGTAGTTTAGTGTTCATTTATTTTAGAAATGCTCGTTAAGAGCAAAAAGCACCAAGGCGGATGAGTCCGATTGCTTAAGTGAACTTTGAAAGGATGAAGAGAACAAATTTGATCGAGTAAATCTCAACAACCAACAACGATTAGTAGGGTCAATTATTCTGTATTTTGACATTATCCGAACAATTACATTTGAAAGAATGTCTTGAAGACAGAACTTCTGTACACTTGCAACTTGCAGTCTCAAAGGAACACAACAAACAAAACAGAATTCAAACCGATTTGCTATCTCTTTCTTTCTTTACTTTCTTAACAAAGGTTGATTTTCAATATCTTTCAGTTCTTTTGGCTCAGGCGACGATAGTTTCTTATCTTCCTTTTTTGGTGCTTGTTGGTAGAGTGATCCCGCAGCAAGACAAAGACAAACTGCAAATAAACCTGGTCCTGTAGAGTGTTTATCCCAAACTAGAACATTCAATAACACGGTTAAGAATTTGTTCACTACACCTACTAAGGTATAGGTCGTTGCACTAACCATACCACGACATAACCATCCAGTATATCTATATAAAAAACATGGTTAACAAATAAAGACAATACAGCGACATTTAAGATAACTAACCCAATGAGAGTTCCTGCAATACATGAAAATAATAATAATAAAGCACCATTAGCAGGAATTTCTTGTAATTTTTCATCAGCATCTTCAAAATCACCATTAACATATCCTAAGACAAACATTGGTACAGCAGCTAATAGATTACAGTATAGGACAGGTCCCCAAACTGATTCCATTTTCACTGATGATGTTAATTTTTTACCATATGTCATTTCAAAGGTAATTAAGAAAAAATATAAGATAACCCAATAATATGCTTCAAATCCACGTAATGCAAATTCTGAATCACTCATACAATAAAATATTGCACCAGCGGCGACAACTAATAATGAAAGACTTGATCTTAATGATGGCCATTGTCTATCCATAAATAAATATTCAACAATGGTGACAGCAATTGGTGAACATGCACGAAAGACAATCACAGTTTCTACATTAGAGGTATTTAATGCTTGCATATTAGCATAAATTGCTGCAACAAAGGCAAGAATATAGACTGCATATGCTTTCACTTTGGACCATTCTAATGGATCTACAAATCCACCACACCATTTATACATTAAGATTGCAGCAGCTGAGAAAACAATTTGAATAAAACTAACTAAAGATGGGATAGGAAGATATGCCATCACAACTTTATTTGCAAGTAATAAAGTGGATGAACATAATGAATATCCAATAATCGCCATTGTAACCTACAGGAATCACAATACATTGCGTAAGTAAAGTGTCAAACAACAAATTTCATAGAAGTAGTTAGGAGAAAAATCTCTTACCGAGACAGGCGTCGCGGAATCTTCTAGTTTCTGCATTTCTCACAATACTTTTTCGTTAATTTCCTGATTGAATCTCAAGTGTTTTCTTTCTCTCTGTGGTATTCTATCTCTATTGAATGAATTCCTTTTGAAAGTTAATAGTAATAACAGTTATTTGGCGCAGCGATCATTGAAACCCCGAATAACACAAATACACAAATCCTCAAAGACACAGATAAAATACGATAGAATGTTCGATCGTATTATTGTGCGGTTTTTATGCATATCATTGATTTGGTGATTTGAATTTCAATCATGTTTATGTCCAATTATTCGTTTCTAATCTTGTTTTTAAGCCTTTGTTTTTCTTCAATCAAACTTTCATTACCTTTTTCTAATGGTGCAGCTTTTTCATGTCAACAAAATGAGAATATAATTGTCTGTACCAACGGTTTTATTGAAGGTAATAATGGTAAAGATTTAATACTCGATTTTGAAGATTTCTCCAAACCTTTAAAACTACAAAATAAGATAATAGGTTTCTTATGTCAAGCAATACCATCTTGTTCATTATACATGTTTAATCAGTTTTATTCTTATGTTATCTCATCATCACCTCAAATTACTAGTTTAAGAGCAATTACTACAGCAATCTTATTCTTTATACAAAGATATAGTGAATTTGAATATATTAGCTATCAACATACCTATTACCTTGCAACAACTAGTGCTTCTTTCCCTATCCAATGGCTTTGGACACCTTTCATTAAAACAACTATTATTATATCAGGCGAATCTTGTCTTACCCCAACTGGCTGCCCATTAGCGATTGAAAATAACCCACAAATGATCAATGCATTACATTCATTAAATAATGAATTAGATGAATTTATTACAATCTCATTTATTGATATTTTTTACGGCTTTTATTTCCCTATTGAAATGTATTCTTTCTTTATTGAACAATGTAATGCATTACGACAATTCTTTAGCCTGAAAAATGCTTATATTACTATTCAATGTCGAGCGTTCATATTATCTGAATTACCTTTAAAGTACCCAAAACTCTTTCCGATGGATGCAAGAGAAGAACTAGCCAAGGAAGCATATCACATCAACCCAAACAAGAGTGACTTTTATATCTTATTCGATACAACCTGTAATATATTAACACCTGGTTGGTTATTATCAACAATCTCACCATTATTTTATGGTGGTTTATATCGTGGTTTTGGTTTTAGTTTCTATAATAAACAACTTACATCAGACTTTGAACATCATACACCTAATACGATTATATCAACAATCATGCCAACATTAACCAAACAACACTTTGAATTATTTGCTAATGAGACTTTTTTCTTACCAACATTACCATATACTATTAATAATCTATTATTAACGGCTAGTTATGAGGTAGTCGATGCTGCTATTGCCTCTGATGGTGTATTTAGTAAACAACATACTACCATCTATGATCATTCATATATGGAAGATTATTATGATCAAATACAATATAATAAACGTATTATTATGAATCAATTATTTCAAAAGAATATCTATAATGTTGAAGATGATTATTATAAATTACGATCAATACGATTAGAAACTGATGGTTCCCTGATTGTACATATGTATTGTGATCATACACCAGGATGTATTGATGCTTCATCGACACCTATTACTGATTTTTCATATCCTGAATTATCAAATCATCGAATGAATTTTGATTCTTTACTTCTTGATTTACATCATTGGGAAAGAGAGTTTATGACATCCTCTTCATCTTACAAATATACATCACTTGGTGATGTAAATAATAAAAATAAATTAGAGACTTTTACAGTCCTTGAAGTGATTCCACCACAATTGAATATTATTCTTCAAGGTGCTTCTCTAGCCGCAGTGAGTGCAAAGGTTAAGAATCCAACACTTTATCCAGCGAATCATCTTTTCTATCGAAAGTACCCACCTTCTTCCTATTATCATCCTCATGCAAAGGTAGCAGTGATAACAGCAATCTATGGTGCATATGAAGCAAGTTGTAAAGATTATGCCAAACAAACAGTCCCAACAAATTTTATATGTTTTACTGATAATATTAATATCATAAATAAACGATGGATTATTGATACAATACCATATCATTTATTACAATTATATCAAGAATATATTAAAAATACTATACATGATGATGATATTAATAGTTTTCATCATAATTTACATAATTTTAATATTGCAAAATATTATAAATTATCATTTCATCATATACCTATATTAAAACAATATGATGTTGTTATATGGGTGGATGGTACTGTAAAGATTACTAATCCGCAAACAATTGAAATTATATTAAAAATTATGGAAGATGGTGAAAAAGAACAACAAAATCAAGAAATACACGAAGATGAAAAAACTTTTTTAGATCAAAGATTAATGACTGTATTTGATCTTGTTAGAAATCGTGATCTTAAAACAGAAGTTGATGCTTCTTTAACTCTTCAAAGATATAATTCACCACAATTTTATGATCATGTACAACCTATACAACCGATTATGGAACAATATGAAGCTTACTTACAGCAAGGTTATTCCAAAGACTTTTGGGAAGATCTCTTCCAATCGACAATCCAGAGATTAAAGGCTGTCAATTCATCAAAGTCGATTGATGTTCGTACACAATATGGTGTTTGGAATACATGTTTTATATCATTTAATTTGAAAAGAAAGATTATTGAAAAAAATGGTCAAGTGAAAACAATTCAACAGTTTTTAGATCTTTGGTATGAACATAATCGTCGTTATAGTACACAAGATCAAGTATCTTTTCCTTTTATAGTACAAACATTAGGTATTTATCCATATGGTTTACCTGAACCAAAATATGATATTTATGGAAGTTATGATTTTAGTAGTCTTCATATTAAGCTCGATCATGGTCAATAGTAGGAAAAATGAAGAGAGCTCTGGTTAGGCGTTCTGCTTTTAGCGTAATTTTAGTTCTTTACACTATTAATTAATGTCGAAATGCACTTCTCCACATGTACTGCATCTATTAGTTGGTTGTAATTTTAAATAAACATTGTTTGTGAAAAGTACTTCAGCATTGATCTTGACAATCATGGGCATAATTGAGCCTTAACAAATCTAGCCAATGTAATTTCAGGATCTTGAAGTCGCCCTTCACCATTAGTAGTACTACAGGTTTCTCACCGAATTCGACAATGAATTCTAACGTCGAGGCTATCGAGAAATGAATCAACCTTGGGTGGTCATAACCAATGGTGAAGAGTAGCTTCAAGATCCTGGAATTAAATTGGCGGGTTTAAGACTAAGTTTACCTCCTTCAGACTTTAGAGCTTCATTTAGTTATTTACATTATTTATAAATGATGAAATTCACTTTTCTCAAAAAGAGTCTAGAGACCTCCACCTATATTGGTTGTAATTTTAAAAGAACATTGTTCGTAGGAATTACAGCATTGATCTTGACAATCTTGAGCACAATCTAACTTTGCTAAACCCTCAGAAGGTTTTAAACACTGTGCTTTACAGTTGGACATACAACGTAGAAAGCCATAATCTTTCTTGCTATCCGTTTTGGCAACAGGAAGACCTTCTGGTGCCTTACCAGATCGATAGATAACTGGGGAACTCAATGCTGCAAAGGTCACATCAGGTAAGTTCAAAGGAAAAAAGATCGCTAAAGCTCCAAACTTTAAGCCAGTTTGCAATGATTTGGATAAAACCGATGATTTGCTGGGTAATGAGAGACTACAGGCGACTGTAAAGAGTAGAAACTTGCATAGAAGTCGAATCATTCTCATCAACTTCGTCACTCAAACCTTTTTCAATTGTAGGCGCGACAGGCAGGATGAGTGAAAATCTTGAGATTTAGAAAAATCGATTTTCTTATTGCAACATTTGAATACCATCAATCGACACTTTTAATCTTCTTCAGGTTTGATTGCCAATTTTACAAGATTTAAAAGACTAATAGAATGTTTTGTGCAAGTAAGTGATGTTCTTTGCTAGTATCTGTGAGTAGTTTGAATCTTATCTTGTTTGGTGGTTGATTAGTCTCTGGAGAAGTTCCTCAAGAACCGGTTGTTGCAAAGACAACTGGCTTATTATTTGAGAAGAGAATAATCCTTCAAGCATTGAAGCTTGAAAAGAAGTGTCCTGTAACAAATACTGATCTTAGTGAAGAAGATCTTTTGCCTATTGCGGGTATGTTGCTTTATTCTTCGAGTTTTCTATCATGTTTCTAACGTTCGATCATTATAGCAAATCCAATTCCACCACTTCGAGTCGCCGCCCCAACCAATGTCAACGGTCTATTACACACATTACAACAAGAATGGGATGAAACAGTACTTGAAACATTCAATCTTCGTCAACAATTAGATACAACAAGAAGAGAGCTTTCGCATGCTCTCTATCAATACGATGCTGCCTGCCGTGTCATTGCTCGATTAGTAAAGGAACGTGACGAAGCTTTTAATCTATTAAAGACTTATCAATTAAATGGCTATGTTGCTGCTACCAATGGCGAGGGAAGCTCTCAGCCTCAGCAAAGCACTACTGAGACCGAAGAGGCTATGGATGTTGTTCAAACTGAAGTTGGTATCAGCCCTGAAATAGTGAATGAGTTAAATGCATTATGTAAACAATTATCTAGTGGTCGTAAACAACGTAAACCTTCTGAACACTTGACAACAAAGGATCAGATGGCACAGTTACATGAAGTAGGACAATATGCTCCACATAAGAATGTCATTACTGCTGTTGCTGTCAAGGCATCCTCAGATAATAATAGCAATCTTGTTCTCTCGGGTAGTGCAGATTCATCAGTCGTTCTTAGTGATTTGGACTCTGGTAAAGTGCATTGTAAGCTGAATGGACACAGAGGAGTAGTAAACACTGTTGCCTTCTCACCAGTCTCAGCAGATACTCTCTTCAGTGGAAGTGATGATAAAACCGTTCGAGTAAGTGGTTTTCTCTGCTTTTTTTCGCACCTTCGATTGATTTTTTGATGTTTTTCCTTCAGATATGGCATGCTAGCGGTGAAGGCAACTATACTCAACGATACCAATTAGCTCATCAAAGTGCTGTTACAGGATTAACTGTTCAGCCATCGGGTAATTACCTTGTTACAACAGCTGAGAGTGGCAATTGGAATGTATTTGATGTTAAGAATGGTATTTTATTAAAATCAGTTGCTGATGTTGACAATACACAATATAAAACATGTTGTTTCCATCCTGATGGTTTAATTCTTGGTACAGGAACAAAACAAGGTTCATTTAAGATTTGGGATATCCGTGAACAAAAAGAAGTAACGACATTAAAAGAATCTGATGGAAGTATTCAATCTATTTCTTTCTCGGAGAATGGTTATTTTACTGCAACTGGGCATAGTAATGGTGAAGTTATTATTTGGGATCTTCGTAAATTAGCGAAAGTAAAGTCTTTTAATGGTAAGTGGCGTCTTTATTTTGTTTTGCTATAGCTTTCTTCTAACTGTCGCTTTGATTTGTATAGTGGGAAGCAGTCCAGTAAATTCTGTATCATTTGATTATTCTGGTGTTTATCTTGGTATTGGTGGTGGAGGAGTTGCTGGAAGTCAATTAGAAGTGAAGGTTGTGAAAGATTGGTCTTCACTTGTGGTAAGTTTAGTTATCTTTCGATATTCTGGATTGTCTCATCTTGGTGTCTTTAGACTATACCGAATGCTCATAATGCAGAAGTGACTGGTATTGCTTGGACAAACCATGCAGGTTCTCTTGTTTCTGCATCAGTTGATCAAACAATTCGAGTTTTTGGTAAATAGAAGAAAATTTCAATTATTTGATAGAACCAATCATACCAATTTTCCTCGTTCTTCAAGAAAAGAAGAAAAAAAAGCGATATTTTATAGCAAGGGTTTCATCACATTTCATCCCTTATTCTTAACCTAATATACAGTCTGTTTGAAACTCCTACTCTCTCTCTATGTAATTGAGTGAGAGTGGGTCATGCATCGTAAAAAAGAAAAAACCCTTCCAGGTGGCAGGAAGGTGCCCACCCATGAGGGGGAGGTTGGACTGATTTGAACTCCATTCATTCCACCTCATCACAAACATAACATAACGTACGAAGAAGAAGATTCATTAAAATAATTCAAATAAAAGAATAAAATAATTTAATATCATTGAAAAGAGTATTATTACTATCAATCTCTGAAGAATATGGCACCAAATCTTTCCAAGGTAAGAGAGTACTGGTTGGTCCATGCTGAAATTTGAATTCTATTTGAATTCTTTAGGAAATCAATCAAGTGACAACAGATGCAGCACCAAAGCCAAAGGTGACTTTACCTGAACTTAGAAAGGCAATCCCTAAAGAAGCCTTTGAGAAATCATTGCCGAAGTCTTTGTTTTACATGGCTTTCGATTATTCTATGATTGCTATTTCTTTCGTTGCAATCTATTCACTGACACATTCAGCTGTCTGGACTAGCTTACCGTGGATCGCCAAAGCTATTGTTAGCGTAGTATATTGGAATATTGCTGGATTCTTTTTGTGGTGTATCTTTGTCGTTGGACATGACTGTGGTAAGTTATTCCTAACACCTCCGATGATGCTAGTGTAATATGCGACCGTAATCATTTAGGACACGGAACATTCAGCAATAATAAATTATTAAACGATGTGATTGGTCACATTACTCATGGATCTTTATTGGTCCCATTTTACCCATGGCAGGTAAGATAAACCCATGACGCTTCTCATCTCTCCTCACCCGTCCTCCTATAGCTCTCTCATCGTAGACATCACATGTACCATAATCATGTTGAAAAAGATTATTCATATATGTGGTTTCCTGAAGATGTTCTTAATCGTCCTGAAAGACATTTAGCACGTCTCTTTCACAACAATGCTCTTGTATCATTCTTTATGCCCTTTTATGGATGGTTTATTTACTTATTCTTTGGTATTGATGACGGAAATCATTATTTACCAATTCCTACTGACCGTCTATGGAAAGATACACCTATCGCGGAATCATTAAAGTGTTTAACTTCAACAGTCGTTGTATTATTCTATGCTGCTGTTATTTATCAATTATTTGATGGTAATCTATTCAATATTATCTATTATTACCTCGCTCCATTAACGATGTTTAGTTGGTGGTTAATTACTGTCACTTATTTACAACATCATCATCCTGATTCCATTGTTTATGATGATAAAGATTGGGATTTCACGATCTCGGCATTAGAGACAGTTGATCGTGAATATGGATGTGGTATTGATACATTACATCATCATATTACTGATGGACACGTTGCACATCATTTATTCTATTCATTAATACCACATTATAATTTACCAATTGCAACAAAGGCAATTAAAGATTATTTAAAAGAGAATAATGCAATGGAATTATATCGTTTTGAGAAAACTCATGATTTCCCAATACGTGTTCATTCTTATCTGATGACACATGGATTCAGAGCAAAAAGAGCAACTCCTGTGGAAACATCAATGGATGATGATGATAAGAAGAAGATGAATAATAAGAATAAGTCAGAGTAATGAAGTAATTATACTAGTATATTGTTAGGGTTTGTTTGATGGGTTTTTCTATTCTTGGGATGAGTTGGATGTTTTATTAAGTATGTATGTATGTTTTAATGAGTTTCGTGTGTTTCATTTTTGCACTCTAACATGTATTGGAGAATGACTCCTTGGTGTCTCTTCTCTGTCCCAATCAAAAATCATCATCTCTTGCATAGTAATACAAACCGATACCTCCCACTGATGATTCCATTTCATACTACCTATAGTCCCACAAAATAGCATATCAAAATCAAAAATTTTTTTTTTCTAAATCAATCAAATATGTCAACAATGTATTCTCATTTTACTCTTTCTTCTGATGTAAGTAAGGTTACACGATGCCGAATACCGATAGATTACCGACATCTTTTTTGGAAGCGAAGAAAGGAAAGAAGACCAAAGAAAAAAGAACAAAACAATCAGCTCTTACTCGCAATTAAATTTCATTCATCTCGAAGAGATTGTATTCCTTACAAAATGTCTTATCTTTATGCAGTAACTGCACAAAAGTCAACAGCAGTCAACTTTTCTGTTGTATGTCAATTTACTTCATCCAATGAGAAAAATTTAATTTTAGCAAAAGGAAATCATATTGAAGTTTATTTAATTAAAGAAGATGGATTATCATTATTAACTGATATTAGTTTATTTGGTTCAGTTAAGTCACTTGAGTATTATCGTCCTGCATTAACGAATCAAGATGTACTCTTTGTTCTCACCGAGAGAAAGAAGGTTGCAGTATTAAGTTATGATCAAACACAAAGAAAAGTTATCACAAAATCTATGGGAAATGTAAAAGATCGTATTGGTCGTGATGCAGAAATGGGACAAAGAGGTTTTATTGATCCAGAAGGTCGTTTAATTGGCATGATCCTCTATGACGGACTTCTCAAGGTAAGGCACATTATCCCCTCTCCGCTCACTCCTTTATCATACTGTTCATCTCTATATAGGTCATTCCAGTTGATGGCAGCGGTTTAAAAGAACCATTTAATCTTCAATTAGAGGAAACTCGTATTATCGATATCAAGTTTTTACATGGTGCGATTCGCCCTACTTTATGTATTCTTTATGAAGATAATCGTCGTTCACGTCATGTGAAAACTTCTTCCATTGATTTAAGAGAAAAAGAGTTTATTCCTGGTACTTGGCAACAGAATAATGTTGATTTCTCTGCAAGTCTTTTAATCACTGTTCCTAGTCCTTTAAATGGTGTTATTGTCATTGGTCTTACGACGATCACCTATATTAGCGGTACTGGTGTGATTCAAACGGTTGAGATTTCACCAACTCAAGTTTGCTCTTATTCTAAGATTGATGCACTTGGTACGAGATATCTGTTAGGAGATCATCGTGGTCAATTAATGGTTCTCGCATTACACACAGAACAAGGAAAGGTCATCTCTATTACTACTGACATTATTGGAGTGACTTCCTTCGCGGAAACCATCTCTTACCTTGATCATGGTGTTGTTTTTATCGGAAGCACCTTTGGTGACAGTCAATTAATCAAGTTGCATGCTCAAGATGCATCTAACGGAGCGATTGAGGTGTTAGATACTTACACCAACATCGGACCCATTGTTGACATGTGTTTAGTCGACAATAATGCTGCTGGAGGTCAGAAACAACTCGTTACCTGCTCAGGCGCTTATAAAGATGGTTCTTTACGCATTATTCGCAGTGGTATTGGGATTCATGAACAAGCCTCCTTGGAGATCTCAGGTATTAAAGGGATCTGGTCACTTCGAACCTCAGAAACAGCAGAATATGACAAATATCTCGTTCAATCCTTTACAACTGAGACACGTATTCTTGCTATTGAAGGTGAAGAACTTGGTGAAGTCGAAATTAATGGATTTGAAAGTAATCTTCCTACCATTTATTGTTCAAATGTTGCGAATGGAATGTTTGTTCAAGTAACTTCATTAAGTGTTCGATTAGTTGATTGTGTTACCTATCAATTATATCATGAGTTTAAAACAAATAAAAACATTACTGTTGCGACGGGTAACTTGACTCAATTGATATTAAGTGTGTCAGGTGGTCAAGTGATTTACCTCGAACTTGATGCGACTCATCGATCATATAACACTGTTTCCTCCGTGACGTTAGATCAAGATGTTGCTTGTGTTTCCTTCTATGGTGCTTTATTAGGAAAGAGAGGGAATAAACAACATCAAGCTACATCATCCTCGAATGCGATGGATGTAGAAGAGAATGATCAGAATAGTTCATCCTCAGATCATTTGAATCAGATTAGTAATCTGGTAGCTGTTGGTATGTGGACAGATAATACTGTACGTTTACTGACTTTACCAACATTACAAGAGGTTGTTCGCACCCAATTAAATACTGATACTCAAGCAAGAGATATTTTATTAATCTCCTTTGATAAGAAGATGGTATTATTAGTAGGTATGGGTGATGGCTCTTTAATAAGTTATCATATTGAATTATCTGGTGGATTACCAACGATTACTAATCGTCGTAAAGGTGTTTTAGGTACTCACCCGATTAAATTTACACCTTTCTTTACTGGAACAAGTAGCAGCAAAGGAGGAAGTAGAGATTATGATGGTGGATCATCCGATGGTGATGAATTATGTGTCTTTGCTGCTTGTGATCGTCCAACAGTAATCTATATGAGAAATCATAAATTATTATTCTCGATCATGAATGTGAAAACCAATGAAGTTAGTGAAATGACACAATTTCATTCAGAATTATTTCCTGATTGTTTAGTTTTATGTTCAGAGAATCAATTATTTATTGGTATTGTTGAAGATATTCAGAAGATGCATATACAAACTATACCATTAGGTGAAGCACCACGTAGAATTACACACAATGCTGCAGCAAATGTTTATGCTGGTAAGTTGTATGCTATATCCTTCTTTCCTTATCATTGAGTCTAATATGTATGTATTGTTTGTAGTGTGTAGTGAGAAGACAGTGGTAACAGAGAAAGGTGAAGAATCTATTGCAAGAATATTATTCTTTGATGATGGTAATTTCCAATTAATTAGTTCATTTGAATTAGATTATTTAGAACAAGGAATATCAATTACAACATGTCAATTAGAAGGTTGTCCACGTCCATTAATTATTGTTGGTACAGCACAAGTCGTGAATGATGAAGCTGAACCATCTAAAGGACGTGTATTAGTATTTGATATTTTATCAAGTCATAATGAAGAGAAGAAAGTGAATTTATTAACAGAGAAAGAGACTAAATCAGGTGTTTATTCACTTGTTGGTGTTAGTGGGAAATTAGCTGCTGGCATTGGTAGTAAGGTAAGCCACTTCTACGGATAGGCACATGCATATGTATGTATGCATATACTTACCTCCCGCCCTCTATGACACTCTTTTCTAACTTCCTTGCTTTTATAGATACAAATCTATAAATTAATAATGAAAGATGAAAGTACGATGAGTAATTATACCATTCAAACAGAATTACAGAATGAATGTCATCATCAAGGCCATATCATGACATTATATCTGAAAGCACATGGTGATTATATTATTGTTGGTGATTTAGTACGATCAATATCATTATTAAGATATCGTAAAACAGAAAGCACTATAGAAGAGATTGCAAGAGATTTTAATTCGAATTATATGCGAGCCATTGAAATTATGGATGATATGGATGATCATTATTTAGGTTGTGATGATCATGCTAATCTCTTTTGTTTACGTCGTCAAGGTGGTAGCAGTGCTATTAATGGTGAAAATACTGCTGTGTCAGAGGAAGAACAAATGAAATTAGAAGTACGTGGTGAATATCATATTGGTGATTATGTGAATGTTTTTACTCGAGGGAGTTTGGTCATTCAACCCATCGAAACTGATACACACAATGCTACTACCTCAAATTCCTCCTCCTCGGCCAATGCTTCTGATGTATTAGTGACTGACATCTTTGACTCAAACTATAAATCTGTGACAGGTTATCCTTCGGATAAGTACTCTGTCATGTACGGAACGATCTCAGGTGGTTTGGGGAATCTTTTTGCATTAACAGAAAGTTCCTTCAAGTTTTTCCATGCAATAGAGAAAGCTATGAAATCCATTGTAACACCGATTGGTGGTTTCCCACATGATGAATGGAGAAACTTTCAAAATGCAATGAGATCATCAGCACAAAGAAATGTTATTGATGGTGATTTGGTGGAAACATTATTAGATTTAAACAAAGATCAATTAGAAATTATATGTCGTGAAGTAAACGAAGAATTAACATCTTATTTATCATCATTATCATCACCAAGTAATAATAATGCCTCGACAACTGCTACTGGCGGTGCTGGTGAAGGAGGAGTGGGCAATAATAAATTGATTTCTAATCTTGTTTCTTCTCGTGTTAATTTAACGATTGAAGATATCTTTCGTCGTGTTGAAGATATTGCTCGTTTACATTAATATCACCGATTTGAATACACGTAAATAATGATTTCATGATACCACCTCCCCCTTCCTTTGCTTTTCTGTGTGAAACTATTTGCTCTTCCTTTTTTTCTTCGCAAAGTAAGTTTAACTAAAAGCACATTTTACTTCTTTTGAAAGTCGAAACTGACTGTGTCCACCGACATTCTACCGGTAAAGGTTTCAGTTTATGAATCTTGATGTTTCCTTTCAAGATTTATCCTCCTACGTTCATTTTTCAGTTTGAAGAAGAAGAAGTAGTAGTAGATTGTCAAAATCTTTGAATTTGTTGTTGAAAATTTCAAGCCTGTGTGTATGTGTGAGAGAGAAAGCTTTTGATGAGAGCTATGAGAGAGAGAGAGAAGGAAGATGAGTGAGAGAAACATCATCATCCAAAATTTACAGAATTTAATTCCAATTGATTATTCCTTCACCTTTCAAGAACACCGTCGCTGTGATTTTGTCGAGTTATTCTTGTATTTTATTCTGTTGCATTTGCTGTTGATTCATCAAGTATGCCAGGTGTGTCTTTTTTTATGATGACTCACTACGATGATATTTCGTGTTACCTCTATTGATGGATAGGAACTAAGAGATCGAGTACTGGAGCTGAGAAAGGAGAGGCGTCGAAGAAGCCGAGTTCAGAAGGATATCAATTATTTAAAGAGGAAAAGAAAAACGCGAACGCTCGCGAGCTAGTGCGTGTTATCATCCAACAGTGGGAGAGTATGGATGAAGAGGAAAAGGAGGTAAATCAACCGAATTCAAACTTGTCTATTGCTTGATTCTGATAATTTGTGGTGATAGCATTATGAAAATTTGGCAAAGAAGAAAGGCGGAGGTGCCACTCCTGTCAAGAAGGGTAGATCTAAAGCCGTTTCTAGTGAGGAGGAAACACCCGAACCTTCACACGAAGAATCTTCCAAAGGAAATGTTCCGCGAAATGAATCGGCGGAGAGTGGAATTACTGAGGGAGAAGCTTCCATCCAGCCGGAACAGATCGAGACAGGATTCATAGAAAAGGACGTCGTTGCGTTTCACGGTACACACCCTGAAGAAGAGATGAAAGTCGGGCGTCATGTAGAAGCAGAGACAAGCAAATCCACAGCACCACCTCCTGTGGCGGAAAAAACTTTTGGCGAGAAGAAAACTCGAAGTCGAAAAATCCCTATTCAAACAGCCTGAAGATATTCTACTTCACACATACCACTCATATTTACATTTAATGGATAATAATATTATTCGTAATTACTTATTGCTTGTTCAAGGTTACTTCTTTGGCGCAGATAACATAGTTTCAAGAGATGTCTTCAACTGTTCATTCGTTCGTGTCAATCTTTCCACCTACTCAATTTGTAAGATAAATGGAATTGACTAGTTAGCCAGATTCACAAAAATTACCTCTTCAGCATGTTGCTTTTCTTCTTGCTCACGCTTTTCTTGGGCTCGCTTCATTGTCGCTTCGATGGTATTTTTCAAATTCTCAACCTGTTGCTGCAAATCACGTTTCGACGATTGAAGCTCTTTCAGCTTTCCATCAAGATCAATTTTTCTTTGTTCAGCAATCAATGCTTTACGAACTCCGTAGGCAATAGAACTTTCATATAAAGTCTCATAGGCAGAAATAGTCATTCTAGCTTCGTCTCGAACACGAAGCAGCAACAAACCACGCTCAGCACAGTTGATAGTAATTTGACGAATTAGCTCATCTATGAAATAAAATTATTCAAATCAGATGATCACGGCTATATTTTTCGTACCAAAACATTGTGAGTACAACTCTTCTCTAACGGGACAAATACCAGTCTCACGTGCTTGTCTTGCTTGTAACTGGTGGTCAAGTTGCTCTTGCAGGTTGATCACATCTAAACGAGTCGCGGGTGTTGATGAAACATATTGAATCCACAGTTGACCGTCCTCTGTCCATTCTCTTGGTGGCAAAATAGAGTTTAAAATATCTTCCGTTTGAGTTGTTTCCCTTTCAACAGCTGACTTCTTTGTACCACCTTTCTTTCCACCCTTCCCTTGTGACACACTGACAAGGATAGGTGTGTGATATTTGACTAAAGATGAAGATTGCATGGTTTTTTCTTGATTTTTGATAAAATGTTTTTTGAAACGCTCACTGGGCTTTGGGTCAAAGCCCCGACCTCCCGGGCTTTTGAACTTTCGAAGTTTCACAGTTTCGAAATTTCGCAGTTTCGATCACGTCCATTCAAGATTTGGTCACGTTCTCCCCTCGTTCCTCAACCTGTTCAGGTCAACACTTTTGGATTTTCAACCCGAAAGAAGAGATTCATCAAACCGTGTCTCTCTTTCACTTACACGGACATCACACAAATCAAATTACAATATTCTTTTTTTGTCAATCAATAGTTAAACATCAACTTCTATCATGTTTTGCTGGATCAACTTCCACCTTTAATTGCCTTTTTTTTATTTTTTCATAGTTTGTACATATTTTAATAGGAAAAATTTTCTCAAGCATTCAGAGTCTTAAGAGTTATTTTTTAATCTAGTGTGATTGTAACTGACACTTTTCATTGTTTATATACAATTTTTCTTGAAGACATTTTGAGGTGTTTTTGAGGTTGTAAATATATTTGTTTATTTATCTGCTTGTTCATAATCGATATTGGTTGTTTGTTGTTGTTTTGTGTATTTGGAAAAGAATTATGTCTGAAATGCTTTCGTCCATTTTATCCGATTCGGTGTTTACTCCTAGTGAGCGTGAATGGTTGGTTAAATTCAATGAAGAAGTGACCAAGAGAATCCAAATGCATGGTGTTAACTTTGGCATTACCATGTTTTCCCTCGCTGATGCTATTGGGTTGGATTTGACCGCTGTACATAAGGAAGGTCCATTCATGTTTGCTTTATGGGTAATTTTGCTTTCCCACTTCCAGATTTATTTGAAACTTGAAGATATGAAGTTTCCAGTCCTTGACCAGTTCCTCCAGGCTTACGAGGGACGCTTCACCAACGAAACGGAAAGTGAGATTTACAAGCTTTGGCAGGTTGCTAACTGGATGAATATCCTGTTTAAGATGATTTCTGCTCGAAAGAACAAAGGTCTTGCGATGCAGGTTGTTCCAAAGCTTATTGAAGGTTGGGACGTGAAGTACGTTACCGGATCCGGTCAAACTCGTTTTACTGCAAATCGTGTTCACATCTTTGAAGTTGAAGGTAACGTGAAGGCAAATCATCGTAGTAAGAGCAAATCTGGCAAACGTGGCCGTGCTGAAGGTCGTCGTCCATCTCAACCTTCGAAGAAAGATTTAGCTGGCATGATTCCTAAAAGACGTCGTAGAGGTACCAAGTCAAAGCGCAAGGATCAAGATGACGATTCTTTTGACAGTGACAAGGACATGGTGTATGTTTATAATGACGGCGCCAGTACTGATAGCGATGATGATGATTCCTCAGTGAATGAAGAAATCAAGGAAGTCTTCGAGGAGTTCGTTTGCATGGAACGTGATGAAACCTCTGGTCCAGAGCTTGACCTCATTCGTGAAATCTCCAATCTTCGCTTTGATGACAGCTCAGCCGCTGTTCCAATTAAGCGTGAAGTGACGTGGACCGAGATTATGAATGTCGAACCAGTTTGTGATACTTCGGGCGATTGTCTGAATGCTACCAGTTTCGAGTACTCTAGCTACAATAGTAGCGTGAACAATTCGTACCAATCATCCCATATGGTCGAATATGCCAATACTTATGCAACTTTATCTGCTCCAATGATCAACGATATCTTCTTTGGATATACCTCTGTAAATACTGAAAATAGTTATTATTAATTGTTAGTAGTTCCCTCTCCTCTAGTTCCCTATCAAATTTTCAACTTATCCATTTTCTTCCTAGTTTGTGTTCTTGTTGAAGCATCTCATGTATTTACTCGTCGATGATGCCCGCTCAAACCTCCCACATTCAATTGTTTTGTACATACATCATAATTCATAATTTACGAATATATTTATTTAGAGAATAATAGTTTAATTAATAAAGCACATTTTCAGCTCGTTCCACATCACCACAATTGGAATTCACTTCACTATATTCCTCTAGCATCTCTAGCATTGCTTCGAAAGTTGAAGTTTTGCGAAACTCAAGATTTTTAAGATACCATTACAGTATAACCCCCCAAATACAGCCGCTCCCAAATGGGGTGGTGTCAAAAAAACGATTTACCTAGATTTGTACGATCGAACAAACACAGTGAAGTACGATAGCAACATCTCAATCTTTTCTGACGACTGAAGCACTCCAAATATTGATAGAAATGAATACTGCAGCAGTATCAGAAGGGTCAAAAGCGTGTGTCAATATGCCAGAGCCATCGAAGCCAAAGCCAAAGCCAAAACAGCCTCGAAAGAGGTCGATGAATAGGAAATGCCGAATGACGACTTTGGAGAAGAAAGAAATGCGATGCGAGCTATTGTCTGTAGGGACTCAGGGAATGACCAACGCCTGATTCTTGAAAAATGGAAAGTTTCATCGAGAAATCTTTGTCTGATTCTGAATGTGAAAACAGCAAGAAACGATATATTCGTACAGCCAGAAAAATGAACGAGACCATGACTAAACATCATTCATCAGACCAAAGGAAACTTGCTTTAGAAAAAATGATTGCTGAATTTATAACGTATACTTGATCCACATTTTCTAATCATGGAATTGGAATTATGCAAGCATGATTCGTGCCGCAGCAAAGATATGAATGACAGTTAACATTACCTCGAAACATTTGATCCTTATTCAAAGCAATGGTTTGAGAATTTTACAAGTAAATATAATATCAAAGATAAAGCTCTCAATCGTGAAGAAATTAGTGTTCCAGGTTGGTTTATGAAGCTGAGCTGTCAAAGCTTAAGACTGAATAAATGCTTTCAATTGCTTTTCAAGTTCAAAATGTACTTAATGTAAATGAAACTTGCCTCCTTCAAACTGCTACCAATTTAACGTTAGATTGAGAAAGAAAGATGCCGTGAGAGGGAAATTACTCTGAATTCGTATTTTAGCAAGTTTTTCAATGATGCTAAGGTAATTTTCCATATTAATTATAATCTGGGCTCAGAATGGTTCAATTTAGGAAGAAGTTTAACATGAATCTGGCATGATTACATATAACTTAACCATTTAGAGTCATGGTAACGTTTTAAGGAATTGACTAAATTACTTTAAGCATTTGCTTAACTTTGGGTATCTGCGTTAGCGGCGGTATATGGGG